>VXAL01008782.1:109888-129958 GCA_013399475.1 Chauna torquata
ACCCCCGGGCTGGTTTAAAACGCCTCCCTCCCCCCGTCACAGCCCTCTCCTTGGGACCGGCTCCTTCTCCCTCCCTCCGCAGTGCTCGGCCTCGCTTCCGAGGGGGCGGCAGCGCCGAGCCCCGCCGCTCGGCCCCCTCCCCCGCTGCCCCGGCCTGCGCCGGTGTCTGGAGGAATTTCTGCCCCGGCTGGGCGCGGGAGGCGGGCGGGCAGCGGCGCTGCCGCCAGCAGCAGCAGCAGCAGCGGCAGGAGGAGGAGGAGGAGGAGGGGGGCAGCGAAGGCGGCTGCAGCGGGAGATGAGCTGCAGCGGGCGGACGGTGCGGCGCAGCTTCTTGCGGCGGGGAGCCCTGCCTCGCCGCCGCCGCTCCGTTCCCCTTTAGCTGGCGACAGGCAGAGACCCGGCGCTCCGTGGGTGCTGCTGCGCTTTCCACCGCTACCTTCATCATCACCATCTCTGAAGACGGGGGGAATACGCTCCAGCGCCGGCCAACGGGATTTCGTGTTTTTGCAGGATAACGATCGCTCTTCCGCCCCCCCTCAGGCCGCCGGTCTTGCTCTCGCTGGGGACGGCAGACCGGGGGGGTAACAATGGTGAAGTTTCTGGTGAGTTCTTGCTGCGCCCTGGCTGCGTCGGTGCTGCTCCATCTCGGATCACGGTGAGGAGAAAATGAGCGAAGAGACGGCGACTTCTAACAACGAGTAAGCCCCCGCGCCCCGCGCGGCCGTGTCTGTGCGTGGACGTGCGTGTACTCGCGTGGCCGTGTCCACACTGCGCATTTTGCTCGCGTAGATGGAAGCCCAGAAGCTCCCTCTTTGTGAAGGAGCTTGTTTCGTGAGGGCTACGAGCCAGCGTCCAGAAAAAGCGGGGTTTAGTTAAAGGAGGGTAGAAAACGGTGCAGGTAAGGATGGTGTCCTGCGGGGGGTTGAATGCCCGCGGAGGTACGGGCACGCAGCACCTCTGATAATATCCCATTACTTGTAGATATTTCGCATGGAAACTAGTGTGTGGGAGCTTCATCCTGCAGGAAACTGCTCCTGAATTTTAATTGGATGAGTCAGTCAGTGTAAATACAGCCTAAACCTACCCTAAAGCCCTTTTTTTTTTTTTTTTAATGAGCACTTAGGACTTCTTTTTTCCTTCTGTTTTTTTTTTTTTTTTTAAAGAGGAAGGGGACAGTTCAAGGATCTCTTAATATTTTTAACGTGACTGGTTTGGAGGAAATCCAGAGGAGTATGTGTATCTGTGCGGCTGTAGCCCAGCGCATGTACTGTCTTTTTTCTTTCTCTTTTTTTTTTAATAAAAAAAGGTGCGGGGGGCTTTAGGAGGAGATAAATATTTGTCAGAAAACATGGGAGTTCTTTATGGCAGTGAAAAACAAATACAAGGTATCTTGAAACTTTTTTATTACGAGAAAGTTTAAGTGCCTATAGAAGGTTGATGGCTCCAGCCGCTGAGCTGGAGCACCGCGATTTGCCATGTAGGCATCTCCGCCAGCTTATTTATGAATGATGTGGGCGATCACAACGCTCACGGGAAGGGGAAGCGACCGTCGCGTCCACTGCGTTTTTTAGGAAGCCGTGGGTCGGTAAAGAGCGGGTTGCTGCGGTGAGGGCTGCCGGCCTCCGAGGCGGAGAGCGGGCTCGTCGCTCCGGAGCGCTGCCCGGCAGAAAGCCCTCGCTGCCCGGCGCGGAGNCGGGGCCGGAGCTGGAGCCGCCGCCGCCATGTTTTCTTTTTTGTGAATCGCTCTAATTTGCATACCACAATCTCCATTCATAAAAAATGAAATAAAATAAAAAATAAAATAAAAATTACTGCCAGCACCGCTGACCTGCGGCCAAACCCGCCCCGCGAGGCGTGCGGAGCCGTGCCTGGGGTGCGAAAGAACAGACCCCAGCAGGCAGCCCGGGGGTGAAGATTCTTCAGGACCTGCCGTATTAATATGTGCTGTTCCCTGCTTGTTGACACAGTTATGTGGGAAATATCAGCTCGGGGAGGTGCTGGGAGCACGTGATCTACTCCATTCATAAAATACCTGGCTGTCCATTCACAGTGCAGTGCAGTGTCTGCATTGAGCAGGCTGGCAGATCAGCCCTGCATGAGGAGGGACAGGCAGCCAGAGCAGGGCTTTATCAGGGAGCGCGGCAGAAGGACGGCTTGTAACTGCGAGCAGGGGGAGTTACTGTGAAGCTAGGGGGATATTTCTGTGGTTTGTGCTTATCCCTGTCACATAAAGGAGCATTGGTTCAGAAAATCCCTCTCGTGCTACAGTCAAACGTGTAAGCGCTGAAGAGTTTTATTCAGAAAACATTAGCGTGTCTCCTACTCCAGAAATATTGACTCAAAACCAAAATAACAAAAATCAAATTCAGTAATATGAACATGCTTTCGGGATGGTGCGTTAATCAATTCTTCACTGTTTACTCTTTATTGAACAATGCTGACTTGTATCTGCATGATATTGACGTAGTGTGGAAGGAAGTCGGTCGTACCTGATGAGACATCTGAAAATGTTGCCTAGTATAAAATACAGGCAACACTGAAGACTGCTAAATTGGTGGAGATCAGCAATGCAGTCCATTTTTGACTGTTTACTTTGAGAATTTTATGGCAGATCAGGTGTCATCATTTCTCCTTAACCTATGCCATCACCAAAGGCACCTCTAACATATCAGAATAACAGAGAAATGTTTTTAATACCGCATAAACTATTTAGAGGTCAAAATATTAACTTTGGTTTTAAATATTCTGAAATCTTCCTTACAAAAAAAAAAATCGGATGTAACTTAGTGATGAAGGATCACTAAAGGAGACAGTGTAATTGTTTCATGTAACCGTTTTGTGGTTGCCAGTGTTAAAATGGTGATATTCATTGCTCATGAATACACTATTTCATTATCTTAACAAATTATACTGAGGTGATCCTTAATTATACAGTTGTGGAGTGGAGGAGGCTTTGTCGTTAGTGAAAGCTAAGGGAATACCTGAAAGATTACTAATCTTTACTTAAAATGAGAACAGAAAGCTGTTCATCAACAGCAGTGCTTTTTCTCACAGAACAGATATTTTTACTTCAGTTCTTAGAATATCAAAAGCAGTTCTAACTGGAGAAAAAAAATATATTTCTCTTCTCAGTTTCATTTGCTGTTTTGACAGCATTTCTGGCAAGGCCAGAGTTATCGTTCCTCTTTGGTTGATTTTGCACAAAGCACAGAGTGCCACTGTAAATGGTTGGGAAATATGACTGAAACTCCAAATAAACAGTTTGTGAAAATAGGGCAGATCTACAAATTTAAATACATCGTATGATAAAGCATCACTGTATTTAATTTTATCAGTGTAATTGATATCATCAATGGCCTTGAATTCATTAACAAATCTCTCAGCATGTAAGGGTGAATACGGGTACTTCGCAACACATTTTGTGTCATTGTGGCTACCAGGAATATTCTGGTAATTGTGCATTATTCTTTGTTTATAAAACTTCATTTTATGGAGCAAGACATAAAGATTTGTGGTGTCTGGAGTTTGACCTCAGTTAATAATGTTAAATTCTCAGCATCTTTTAAACTGTAATGTGTGGTGGGAAAAATTAATTAAAAAGCTGCATTAAGGACTATTAGGCTTCTTGTCAGTCATGAGCACATGGAAGGCAGCTTTATAAAATTCTGATTGCCATGGCTGAATCTTCTTCGTGGTGATTATAGATTGTTCTTCTGTAAAGATTTCGTTGTATTCATCTGTTAGGTGTTAGTTAAATGGGAGTATTTCTGTACCTTTCCAGATACAGTGCTGAATTTTTTTTATTCCACAACCCCCGCCCCGGTGATGTTCTGTGGTCAGTGTGGTCCGTGTGAATACAATGTGGTGTTCACAAATGCTATTAGTGTTCAAATGAAGGAATTAGTAGGATGTGTGGCCTTGTGGGTCAATACACTGTTCATGCAGCTTAACATGTTAATGTCAAAGCACGCAGGTCAGCAGGCACTGTACAAAATTCCTAACTTGATGGCAGATTTTATTGCTGTCTGGAAATGCTACTGAGTTTCAGTGTTAGGTGAAACAGAAGAAATGTTACGTTATGTAGTGCCTATTCAGCAGGGATGAATGATGACAGGATTAAGATGGAGTCGGAGTTGCTCTTTTGAAAAGTAGGAGCATTGCTTTATTGGCTTGTTTACTTTCCTCTGTGTTGCAGGTGGCCCCTTTCTCTTTCTGAGGGAATGCCTGTGCTCTTGAATTATATCTTGAGGTGTTTTTTTTACGTACTGCGTTTTTACAGATTGAGACTGTCGTATGTAAATTGTTTTGCTCCACCAGGATAGGTAATCTCATCCTCATTTTCCTAGACAATTTAATTTAGGAGATTATAAATCAAAGATACACCGAGTATACACTAATGCTGTGTGCTTAACAACCTCCAGATTATGATGGTCTAAACAGCCTCAGGTGTTGATAATTTGAAACTGTAAAGCTGAACTACGTTTTTAAAAAGAAAATTCTTGCTGTATTCATACATCTTCATTGAAAATTAATGCAAATACTGTTTATATTTCATGTGGGCTTCAGAATTCCTTGTAGTCTAAGCCGTAATACTGAAAGATAAGCAAGAGATCATATCCAAGAAAGAGAAGCCATCTACTTTGTTTTATTAGTTCTGAGAGGATTTTAACACATTTCAGCAGGCTAATTTTACTTCTGCTGTTGAGGGCATGTACAGGCTTCAGAATTCTTCATCCCTTAATGTAAGGAATTTATATGGGGGGTGGGAGGAAAAGGGTGGGTTGTTTGTTTGTTTTGGGAAAAGCGTCTTCTAAACCAATTAATTATAAGATGAAATCCTTGCAATTCAGATATATTTTCTTTTGTCAGGATGGTTCTTCATTTAGAGTCCTAGGGAGGCTTTTCCAGTTTTGTGAACAGCTTCTTGCTGTCTCTTTGGCTTTATGCTACGCACTATTATTCTGAAGGTGAAACTGAATTTACATATTACATAATCTGGAGTCAAGAAATTTTTCTTTTTTAAAAAAAAAAAAAGGTTCACCTTAGCAACATTACTTGCTTATTGTGGTACTGCAGAAAAATGTTTTCTGGCTGTTTCAGCATAACTGGAGTCTGTGATAAAACTTGTCATTTTAAATTCAGATATTTCCTTGTTTGTTTGTTTAAAATCTAATGTGTCTGAACTGTTAAAATGGCAATGATGACATCAATGTATGCTTCAAAAGTAAAGATGTTTCTTGAAAGGAATATATCTTGACAGAATCAGAAGTCACAGGATTAAAGCTGAGGGCATTCCTGGTGTTTTTAAGCTAAACACTAGCATTTTTCTTTTTTATTTGTTTAGCCATTCTTGTGAATATTTGGAAAAATCATATGCATTGGTGATGACTTGATGGAATATGACAAACATCAGAAACAAAAAATACTATTCAGAATATCGACTCAAGTTGAAAAAGGAGACAAAGGAAATACTTTTGTCGGTTTTGGCTTTTACTCTTCTGATTCTTAAAAAAAAAAAAAAAAAAAAAAGGCATACAACATACATTGTCTTAAACTGTGTTGCTCTCATGCTTAAATGTATACTTTCTCCCTCTTACTATTCATTCCTGATTGAATGTGTCACAGTTTCCTTACAGGACTCCTCGGAGAGCTTGCTAGGAGTTGCCATGTTGTTAAGGTTCCCAGTTTCTTTATGGATGTTTTAAAAATGAACCATCTTTGTCTTTTTCCTCTGTGTTCAAATGTTCAACATTTAAGCAAAGAAATTTTAACTAGCATAGCTTGCACAGCTACTGAACTGCTGGAGTTGGTTGCAAACAAAAAATAAATGGATTTATCGTGGTTCATCAAAATCTACTCCTTTCTTTCCCTTGAAAATATTCGTTACTCTGTCTGAAAGCACTTCTAGTTGCAAAGTATTTATTTAATTATTGGTGACTCATGTTTATATCTTTGTAAAAGCATTGAATTTTAATTTGGAATATTTGTACCACATATTTGCAACTTTTTTTATGCTTTGATACCTCATTAGGGGTGTGCTCCAACCACTCTTGGTATTCAGCAGAAATAATCTTCAGTGATGCTTCTTATTTAAGGGAAGGAAGGGAACTGGGTGCTCTTTTGGTATGCTGTATTAATCAATATTTCTAGACTTAACAAAAGTATGGATTGCCTTATCTTAAACTTTTCCTATGTTTGGTAAGAGAAGAGGTCTTCTACTGATGCTTAAAATATGATTTCATAAAATTTGTTGGCTGGCTCTGCTCCATGTGTTTTTTCAAACATGATGCAATATCGTGTCATATATGGTAATGTATTTTATGGTATATGGTACCAGGGTAAACATGGTATCTCTCCCCCTGTTTGAGTAGTATCTGTAATAGAGCTCAAGACTCTGAATCTCTAAGACTATGGTGGTTTTGAACCTACTTGTAAGAACTAAGCAGACATTTTATGTGCATGTGTTTTCACATGTTTTCCAGCTTAGCTTTTTCATAATGCTCATGCTGATATCCCTGATACCAGTTTGTTGAGATAAGATATATTTATTTATATTTACTGGGTTATATTCACTGTTCTTCTACGCGTGACAAGAAAAGAATTTTAAAAAAGCAAACAACAAATCTTTAGATATGCTGAGGGACAGAAAATACGCATTTAAGTGTTTTGAGTACTAAAATTGATTATAAATGTTCCTCTAATTAAATAATAGCAGACTTGCTACACACAGTTGCAGACCATAATTCCCACTGCTCCAGATAACGTGGGCAAAAAATAAAAATAAAATCCCAATACAGTCATGATAAATGCATCTACGTGTGCAAGGAGCTCACATGCATTTTTGTGTCCAAGAATTCACCGTCATGTGATAGCAAATAATTCAAACAGGGGAAATATGCCATAGATATGCTCTGTTCCGTATTGCTGACTGTTATTAAACTTGTATTCCTAAGAAAATACTTTTCTAATATGTGCTACGCAAGAATTCCCCAAATGTATACCCTCAAAACATCTAAACCATGTTAAGAAACGAGGTGGTAAAGGTTTTTTTTTCCCGGATGTATTCATTCTTGTGCTTGAAAAATGTGGCCACTGCTGTATGTGATGTTTTTGTTGGGTGAAGAAGTCCTGTAATCCGTGCTTCTGCTACAAATCAAATGCTTCACCTGCTCAGGAGCCTTACAGAGATGATGTGAACCTTTTGGCTTGAATGGTTTGTGAGAGCAGGCTTCGTTAAAGTCTCTGGAAAGAGCTGTCCTTTTTTCTCTCTTTAAAAAATAACTCCAGAAAAACAGTACCAAATAAGTAGGTCTTTCCCAAGAAGATCTGAGAGCTGTTGCCAATTGTTCTTTCTTTGACTTGCATTGACAGGTTGTGGCACTGACAGAAATTTGTCAAAGCAAAAATGAAACCGAGTTATTTATTTCAGTTTCAGTGAAGTCAAACGCTGTCAATAAATGAGTGCAGTGACAAGAAGTATCAAGAATTTCATTAATAAAACAAATAAATACTGAAAACTAGGGTGCAGTTTATTAAAAATTGCCACTGAAACTGATTGTCTTCGGTAATTAAAAGCAGAATTGGCAAGACAGAGTTCTCGGCGAGGGCTCCTGCCTGTGATTTTTTCCTTTCAGAAACTGTGCAGAACTGTTTTGGTGAAGTGGTATAAACCTTGAGGGCAGAAGTGACTTCTCTCTTTAACCTTTTGAAAGGATTAAATAAGGGTAGCGAAAGGTGGGAGTACAGAGACTGCTCTGGTGTAGAAATTTTTATGTAGCTTCCTAGAAATTTCTCAGCCTCTCAGATGTGACAAAGTGCTCGGTGCCCTAGGTATTTCTCTTCCTGCGCATGGCATGCTTGCTCTGGGTCCCAGTACAGCGTGCCTTAATGTGAAGCCTGTGACTGAGGCCAGTATATGCTGACCTTGGAACAGGAATATGGTTTTGAAAGGTGTAAAGAGACTAACTCAGGATTAAGAGTTGAGTCCCACACATCTAAAATGGGAAATTGTGCTTTTTGGTCTAGATAAGTGGCCGACCTTATGTAGCAAATCTTCATGTTTTTAAGCGCTAGTTCCTGTTGCTAATCCCTGGTCTGTATTCCCTTTAAGACTAAGAAAAATTGGGAATTTCCTTGTAGGGTAGATTTGCAATAGCACGTTTTGGCCCTCTTTAGGGGGGATTATCAATCTCATTACAAGTATCATTTGTAGATCGAGTGCTAATGATCTACTGCGGATGTCATGCAAAAAAAAAAAAGTATTTCTGTCTCTTTAATTTTGCAAGATTAAAAAAACTGTAAGAAAAGTAATGATTACTGGTTCCACTGTTATATAATGGGCGTGCCAAGAGAATGCAAAGTTGTAAAATGAAATACTTGAGAATTTCCAAGCTTCACAACAGAGGTTGTTTGTGCAATTATAATCCGTGTGGCCAAGGGGTATGAATTTTGATGATTTCGATAATGAGGCAGAGCCAGCACTGTAATCAGATTGTTTGGGTTCTGCTCTCAAGCCTTCAATACTAGGAAACACCCGTTGTGTTTTTTTGTTTTAGTTTTGGTTTGTTTGTTTCTTTTTTTCGGCCCCTTGCCTTATTTGCTGCTCTTCCTGTGCCAGGAATGAGGACTGCACCTTCTGATTGAGCACAGGTGGTTCTGTCATTGAAGACTGGATCCTAATAGGGGTATAAATTCTATAACTACTAATATTGAAAAGTAACAAGGTTCTTAGAAAAGTGTTGCTTTAGACTTGTTTATTTGTTTCTCCAGTTTAGTCTGGTTTTAGTCTTTAATCTTCAAATTTCAGCTATGGGAGTATTTCAGATGTTGGTAATATTGCTATAATTCTATCCAGACTTGTTGCATGCTGTTTCTTGTATCCCTTCTGCGAGTGTGATTTTCTTAATCCTTATCTGCAAGTTGGGTTGCTGTTGGTTATATAATAATATAATAAGGTAATGTGTTATTCCCTCAAATGTCGCACTTGCTTTTGCTTTAGTTCTTTTGGCTTAGCTCTTCTAAGGCAGTAATGACATCTGTTAGGAGAAGTCGTGACACTATCAGCTGTGTACATGCAGCGTATCGGCCAGAGTGCCAGTCGGGCAGTTGACGTGTACGGGCATATCCGCGGTGGAGGCACCCGCCACGTGGCACGGCACAGCTGGGCCCCGCTTGCTGCGGTGTCGCGCCTTGCGGCTCCTGCAGGAGCAGCGTCCTGCTCCAAAATTCAGGCACGCAACTGCAAAGTACTTGCAGCTCTCCTTGAAACAAAAATGCCCATTGCTTGTCATTTTTTTTGTCAGGAAGCACCTTTTTCTAATTAGATCCATCTTTTTTTTTTCCTACCTTTTTTTTTTTTTAGCAGTTGGTAGGTGAAGTGTATTGTTCTTCAAAAAACGTACTCTGTTCTGCTCTATGGTTCCTGAAGAAGTTTGTGTCTAATGTCAGGCTGTTATTGCACAGCTGGTTTTATGCGTTAAGGCCCCTAAGTGTCCTGACTGAACCTCGCTTCATTTTCTGCTTTCAGCCTGCAGAAAACTTTAATGGATGTGCAGCCACTACTTAGCCAGCGTTGGGCTGACCTCTAGCGCGCTACCTTCGTGCTCTCCGCATTTGTGCGGAATGGCTCCAGCTTAAAATATCTCCCGTTGTCTTAGCTGCGTTCAGCTTGAAACATCCTTTCCCAGAGCCCCCATACGCACCTTAAAATGTGCGTGCTTTGTTTCCATGGCGATGGGAAAGCATCGTGCATGTTAGCAGCCCGGCGTCAGGTAATGGAGGACCCGCAGAAAGCGGCTGAGCGTTTTCCCGGGCTGCGGAAAGGGAGCCTGCGGCCGTGCCCGCACCCCACGCGCCTGGCTGCCCGCGTCTCGCTGCGAGCGCGGGCGCTGCTCTGCTGTCAGGCTGTCTGCGGGGTGGAGGGACCTCTTCGGGATGACTTCAGGAGAAGCCTTACCACCTGCTTTTAAGTATCTTGTGTCATGTACATAGGGTGCTCTGCACAGGTTGAAGTGCAGACAGGCTTGTGCAAGCATGGTGTGAGTATGTTTGTCACTAGAACCCAAACAGCTTTGTTTTTCTGCGAACTCCTTCGGTTTCCGGTGCAGAAATTTGCTACTTTAATTTCTGTCTTATGGATGCTTAATCCTGCAAAGGGAGAATGTGTCCACATTGCTTCCCCTGAAGCAAAGCAGAAAACATGAACGCTTCATTTATTAGTTGAAATCTGGATGAAGAGCAGGTCTATTAAGGGAAGTCATTCCAGAATAAAACATGAATTTAGAGCACTGTAGTTTAGTACAGTGTTATTTCCTGTTGGGGTGCTTTTATTCTCCTTCTGGAGTAAGTTGTGGTAGGGGAAAACTGATGAGCATGGTTACCTAAGGAGAGGAGCTTTTCAGGTTCTTCCCTTTAAGCCTTTCCTTCCCAGGTACCTATTCAAACTGTAGGTGTTTTGTTTGTTTGTTTGTTTTTGCATTAGACATTTTGTTATTTGTATTCTTCTCCCCCCCCCCCTTTTTTTTCCTCCTGAAAGTGGCATATTTTGTGTGTTTTGAAGTGTTTTGGCTTTTATAGAGATACCCTTCCTTCTAGGCTTTTTCTGGAGTTCTTTTTAGCATGGAAGCATTTTTCTGAATTACTGTTCTCAAACAACTTGTCCAGAAAACTTGTCCAAAAAAGAAGAAACCCGGTTAGTGTCTTTAAGACGTTTTGACTGATCAACTAAACACTCTTACAGATCTTAATACCAGGATATTCTTCTAGGGTTTACCCTTGAATGTTGTAATGCTAGCAAGAAACCTGTTTTTTTTGTTTTGTTTGTTTGTTAGTTTTTTGTTTTTTTGTGTTTTTTTTTTTTGTCCCAGAATGTCAAAAATAACATAACCCAAATAAAAACATGCATTTCCTTTGTTATAGAAAGACAGACTGCTTCCCACAGGCTATGAGTTTGTCCTCCTTTCGGCAGCGAAACTAGAAGACATTACAGAAATCTGCATCGAGTGACCTCTCCACTATGGAAAATTCAACTCAACTTTGTCCATGTTTTTGAAGTTTGTGAACAAAACACATAATTCTAATTTTACTTTAGGAAGTATAGCCTCTTTTCTGAACAAAATCTATAGATTAGACTTCTGGAATATTTAGAAAGAAATTTACTGAATCTGTTACTGTTTCAGCTGGTTTTTAGGCCTGAGCAATTACTGGGACATACAGGATTGGCTTTTCTGTCTTTGGCATATCTGTGCTGCATGAGCTTGATTCTCACAATTGAAGATAAAAGGCAAAGTAAAAGCTTTAAGTAATGTTTGGTCCTCATGCTCCTTCCAGCTTGGGGGTGTGAACAGTGAGCTTTGATTGACTTACCATCCCACATAAGACACAATGATCCAAATCTCTGCCGTGTGGTTCAGGAAGGGATGATTTCAGCAGAGAAGTTGCAAGAGAGATCCTGTTTAACTTTTACATGTCAAAGGAAGGAAAAAGTGTCATTTCTCAAGGGCTAGAATGATTTTGACCAACTTCTGAGGTTGCTTCCCGGTTTGTTGCTCAGCTAGTTACAACCATATTTGGGGGTGGGAGCTAAGTACTCTAGAACATTCTAATGAAATATTTAAGATGTTTATAAAGGTGAAAGATTACTCTAAATCATTACACTCTTTATTATCATCTTGTATTTGCTGAAATGTAGAAACTGCCAGATAGGACACATGAAACCACAATCTGAGTGTTAAACCAGGTTTTCATAGTGGTTGTCTCCTTAGTGAGTGTTGGTTTTGTTTTAGTTAATTCAAAGTTGGGACAACACAAGCACAATCCTAATAATAATCACACATTTGTGAGTCAAGTCAGTTTTATTTAATTCTCAACTTTCAGTGTCCAGGACACAAAAGAGTAATTCACCATTTTCCAGCCTAACGTAAAAATTAAGAACATAAATATTATAGAATAGTACAAAAATGCAAGGGGACAATGAACCTTCTTTAGTAAACGTTACTAAAAAAAAAAAATTACTACAAGGTTACAGCCTGGGGCAGGTCAGTATATTTAGGTTACCAACCTTGCTACCAAATGGTTACCAATCGGTGCTAGTTAGCCTTTAGTTCAGAAAATAAGGAGTACATATGTCAAGGAAGATTAGAATTTTCTTGTTTGCTGATTTAAATGAGGATTGAAATAATGGTGTAAATCAGTACAGCTTAAATCAATTCCATTCTTCAGCCGCTCATAACTTCAAGTTAGTTACCTTTACCTTCTGAGGCCAATGTGGGATGTTGGACACCAAAGCTGGTAAAGAAACCAGCAGGCAGTTGAGGTTCTAGTCAGTGCCTTCAGTGGTATCTGAGCATTTTAGGGGAGGGGTGTTTATGCATGCCTTTACTTCTTATAAAGTAGGTTTACTTTTTGACGGTGTACAGAATATTTGAAATTTATCAAAAGTAAATGCAGGATCTTCTTCAGAGTGCAGAATTCATGGTATCTGCACTGAGCATAATCCTATAGTAAAAATTGTTTTCTGCTTTTTTCTTGTCTCAGTTATAGTTAGGCATTTTACAGTGCATAACTATCATTTCCCAATTTTAGCATGAACATCTATGATCTACGTTGTGTTTGGTGAGAGGAGTTTTTTTTGTATACTCCCTTATTTTTCTATGTAATCAAAAGATATATTATTCTGAAGAAATGTAATCTTAACAGTTAAATTGAAAGATGTCATTCAAGCTTTTATCATTGACTAGGAAAATCAATTTTGTCGTATCATGTTTTCAGTAGGATGCAAATTTTTTTGTCTTTATTTACACTGGAAAATGATGTTCTTCAAAAGACTTCTTGCTTTCCTCTGCAATGAGTTCTTACTGCAGTTCAGCAAAGAGTTTTGTCAGAGATTGCTTCTTTGGAATGTATCCTTTGGCAATAACAGTGCTCATCTAAAAGTAGGAAGTTAGCTTAGTCTAACCTTTTCTTGGTGCATTACTTCATTACATCTCAAGAAGCTCAAATTGATACTTCTCAAGATTTAAATAGCCAGGTAGTATTTGTATGCCTTTAACTTCCATAGACAGCATGATCAGAAATTGTTTTAATATCTGACAGTGGAAATAGGCAGGATTATATACTACCTCTGTGTATCATTTTTATAAGGTTTGTTTTTTCCTAACAACAAAACTTCTGTTCATTCATCTTCAGTCTTGTGAACTCCATTACATACCATTTTCTTCTCAGATGAAAATGTTTTGGGTATGGTTTATTAATTTCAATACATAACTCTGCAGCAGTTCCCAAATCTAGTTGTTGAGGCTGCTGCCAAGTGAGGTTCCAAGATCCAGAGGAGCTAAGCTTAATTTAGTGTTCATGGTAGCATCTGGGTTTGTATGAAATTATCTGTTTATATCTCTGAAGGTCTGGAAGTTGATACCCCTCCATAAAACTATGCAGAGAAGGGGTATTCAAAAGAAAGTCTTCATAGTTATGGTGTATAGTGGTTTTGTTTGTTTGTTTGAGAGGTGTTAATCTGAATTTCTTTTTAAATGCCTTCCTCAAATAGTATGAAGTTTTGATACGTGCTAGAGGTAGGTTTGTTTTAATGGTTTTTGATAGACTATTTACATAATTCGAAATACTTAACTCTTCAGAATACTGGGGTTTTTTTAGATCCTTTCTGTCAACCTGTGAAGTATTTCAGAATGAGCTAAATTTGCATAAGTACACAAGCCATTTAAAATAGAAATAAAAAGAATTCCATTAATACCCAGCATTTCACCAACACTGACGAATCGAGTTTCACTGAATAAATAGCACTGGTGTTGTCATTTTGACACACAAAATAACTTTGCCTGTATGTAGTTAATAGCCACCTCTTAAAGCATCTAAAGCAAATTTACAGTTGAGATTAGTTAATGAGGGAGAGTGGGAGTAGATTTATTTGAAATCCACTGAACTTAACTGCTCACTTGTTTGCTTTTTAAAGGTAAAGCAGATCTGTGGTTTGAAACAGTTTGGGGAAGTTTTTGTGACAAAACCGATGATGGTCAGAACTACCTTAAAGCTTCAAAGGGGTCAGCTAAAACTTTTCCTCTCTGGGTTTAGCATTGCCTAGAAATGACATTGGAAGTCTCCCTTTGAAAATGTTTAAGTAACTTGATACCTGAGGTACTGAAGACCTTCAGAGATGGAATATTTGCCCAGAGTGTTCAAAGGACATCACAAAATAATAAAATATAGCACTACATCATTATTATTTTAAGATGTTAATGCTCTACATAAAAATATAAGAATTCCCATAAAGGATCTGGCAAAAATTCTTGTTGACATCCTTTCTCTGACTTTTCCCCCTTGTGATACCTGGTTAAATTCCATACGCATCTGTTTCCTCATCAGGATGTTTGAGTCAAATTCTATTATTTGTTCCTTGATTCTCTGGTGGAAAACTTTACCTTGTGATTGTCTGGTAGTAGTTTATTTTACTTCATTTGGATGGCTTATCTGTTCTAAGAGTAAGTGTTGTGTTCTTAGACATTTGGAAGTTGAAGTAAGCTGAAATTGCTATGCCAGATTATTCGGTTTCAGTCTCTTGGTACAGGTAGTTTGCTGTTCGTGTTTGCATATTAGAACTTGAAATTAGTTTTAGTATCTAAATGGAGTATTTCAGACCATTGTGTACTGCATGGGTATTTCTTTTCTGGAAACAGTTTATTTCACAAGAACCATGTAAATAAGGTGATGAGATAAAACGGCAATGTTTCCCATAGCTACATGAGGTTCAAGCAAAAAATTTAGCAATTTGGTTTTTGTTAGGAAATGCATTGAATTTATGTTTATGTCAGTGTCAACAGCTTGCTTTCTGATGTAAAGTAATATTTTACCAGGAGGAGAAAGGGGATTGGCAGTGCCGGTGCTCTTGGGTTTCGGCCTTGAGCAAGCACTGCGTGAAGTAGGGAGGGGACTTCTGTGTCCTCTCCTTCAGTCTCCAGGGCAGTCAGGGCTGGCTCATGAATGCTTGGAAGCTGCGTTGTTTCCACCTCAGCTATCAGAAGGACAGTCTCATATTTCAAAGACTGCACTTACTTATGGTCAGATCCATCCAACTTTCTGAGATGCAGCTTTAGACCAGATACATATAACTGAGGTGCAAACAGAAGGTTTCTAGATTTTAAAAGTTAAATATATTAATATTTATCTGTTTTCCATTTTCCGTAGGTCTGTCTGTCGTTTTTGTACATGAAACAAAATGTTTAATAAATTTGATTGAATGCAAGGAATTTCTAACTGCTTGTTTGGGCCAAAACAGTACAAACTGTAAATATGAAATCATATTGGTTTATGATAGCTGCCAAGTATTTTAAATGACTTTTTTCCCCTCACTGCTATTAGTATTGTTGAATTTGTTGTAGGCAGTTTCTCAGAAGTAAATTACGCCACTACTGTTCTTGCTGCACACAATGCTTTCTCAGCTGTAAAGTCTTGAAGGTGTATCCATTAGTGAAACAGTCTCGTTTTTATCAAGGTGGTATTAGAGAGGAAGGTATCTCATGGAAAAATGGACTGAGGCAGGGGAAAGAATGGAAGGACATAAGTAAACATGCTGTAAGAGCTACCTGTGTCTACAAAGTATATTAATTCCTTTCGCCTTCTTAGTGCTGGGCCCTCTGCCAAGAGAGGTCTCAGCTGCAGCCGGGGCTGGCAGGAGCGGTGCTGACGGCAGGAGGTGATGGATACCCTGCGCACAATTCTCGGTGGCATTGGCAGTTACCAGAGTTCCCTTTCTTTGCTCAAGTTTATCCTTACTGGAAGTTGAAATGAAAGGCAAAAGAGACAGGAAGACAATGCTGAAAAGATGAAAAAGACTGACAAGTAAGGAGAGAAATCTAAGGCCTAGATTTAGGTATGCATTTAAAAGTCAATTAGGCAAACTACTGGCATTAGGTTTCTAAAATTGTTTCAAATGCCTGTCTTGCTATTTGAAAGCTTTTCTTGTAGCAGATTTTTAAGCTTTTTCATTGAAGTATAGTACAGTGAGCATTAGAGTTCTTTCTTAAGACTGCTTCTCGTATTGAGTTATTGCCCTGTCACCAATGCATTAGTTCTGGAAAAATACATAGTAAACTCTACCGCCTAATTGATGTGCTGTTAGGAAGCGTTGGAAGCTATAGATAGTTAGGCTAAGAACTGCTTCCAGTCCTACCAGTGGTATCCATGGCACTAGTAAGAAAGCATTTCTAGGCAATTTTTATAGGCTTTATTCGTTAGCTTTCTTGCTACTTTGAAAGAATGCCCATGTGCTATTCTGAGATTTTAAAGAAAATGCAAAGAGAAGTTTAAATGTCTCTGTGGGCTCTGCAGCTGCCATTCTGTATATGACGAGTGACAAGCTTCACCAGAACTCCTGCTTCTGAAGGCAGGAGACCATGATTCTAAAACACGTTACAGCAATGTTATTTATATCCTGCCAAAAGCAATTATCCTGCAAGGCTTATAAATATGTGTTAGCTTTTGTGTGTGTGATAAACTCTGTAGACTTCCACAGAGATCTGTAGGTCTACTCAGACTGATATATTTAAATTTTTGCAGGACTGAAGCCCAAATACTTGCATAAAAAGATGTTTCTAGTTCAGGCATATGCTGATTATTCAGTAGTGTGGCAGAAGTGTTTCTTTGGGACTGGTCCATTATGATTAGGCTTATTATTATACCAAGGTAAAGAGTTTTTACATTTAATAGTATTCAATAAGAGTTGTTTTAAGAAGCATGTTTTGATCCACGAGGATTTCTTTCCAACAACTTCTTCTAAGCTTTCAAGAGCCCTTATCTGTCCAAGAACCCTATTTTTAATTTGCGTGAATCCTGTACTTCCCCATGAAGATTTTTTCACTCTTTAAAAGTGTCTTCAGTTAGCTACTTTAAGCCCTAAAAGTGGCGTTGTTCTGTACTGTCTTTTCGTCACCCTGTGACAGAAAATGAGCTCTGCTGTTGGAGGGAAAGGCCTGTGCTTTGGATCTTGGCTACCAAATAGAGCAGCGTTTCTGTTCACCCCACAGCTGCTGTTACTGTTTCATTCTGCAACTGCTAGAGGATGGGCAAGTAACCATCCTCATATGAGACAAAAATATAACTCCATTAGTCAGCTGGCGTGGGTTGTTGAAGCAGAAATGCAGGCAGTATTTTCTCCTGGTGGAGAAAAATCTATCACATCCTATTAAAGTTGCCATTAGCTGTGTATGGGGGAATGTACATTTCCTGAATCCGTGATTGCCTGTTCTCCTTACTTTGATGGCTGTCTACTTTAAAACTTGTAATTTAGTCATAACTATTATAAGATCATGTTACATCTCTGGGGTTAAATCTACTTGACATATAATCTGTCTGAGAAAAGCCCTTAAGAAATAATGGTGCTTGACACTAACTGAACCTTAAATTATTGTGGCGTGAATTAGAGAAACTTGTTTCCAAAGAGGTTTGGTGAGCTTTTTAAAATCTGTATCACCCCGTTGGACTCCTATGTATTTAATATTTTAGTTTTAACTTTTAGACTGCTTAATATTTTAACTTGTTGCTGTTAAGCATCAATTTCAAAGTCTTAGAGGTTTTTTTTTAACAGCTGTCTTCTGATTATTGAAAATGTGATAGGCTAGTGGCGTCTTTGACATCTACTTGCCAGTGTTAAATGTAAGGCTTAAGTGAGGGAGAGTTATCACTCTTAAGCTTTTTCACACAAATGTTTGAACCCTTTAAGTTTTTGGATGTTTAATCCTCACAATTCACAATTATAACAAAAAGCAGAACCAAGAAAATAAAAAGATGCCTTCTTTTCATGGTTGCTTATCAACTACAAGAAAACTGTTTTTCTTCATTATTCTGGAAGTAGCAATTTTTAGTCATGGCTGCAGCAGTGTTTCAATAAATGGTTTGCATCTATAGGGCAAGTACAACCATGGTTAGGTTTCCTCTTAGTTTAGGGCTGAATTTTGTTAAAATCTCTTAGCCACCTAATTCCTTATTTCTTTGTCCTTTTTTTTTTTTTAATGAACTGTAGACAGAGAGAAATGTTCAAATTTCTTAATTTCCAGAGGGATAAATATTTAACCTTAACATATGGAGTGAATGGTATTAATATATAAGGTGTCACAGGTCTGTGTTTGCAGTTTACAGATGTATTAACACCTGTAAAATAAAGGCAGAACAGCGTTCAGCCATACCATGTAAGGCCCATGTCTGTGTCCACATTGTGTACAATTGTAAAGTTGAAGAAGAAATGATGCAATGGCAAACTGTAGTCGAGCTTCAATTTTTCTTGTAGTTATGTTTTAGTATAGGCTAATCCTGAGTATATATCCAGCTAGCTGGCTGCCATCTGTCTTTGGTGTTTTTTGTTGGTTTTGCCCATTACCTTAAGGTAAGGTAATTAATGCCTTAAGCTGCTTTTGGTTTGCTCACTTCACCCTGTGATAAAGTTGCTTCTTGTTGTTCTCAATAAGCTATCTGTATGATAATAAAGAACTTCAGAACATGGTAGTGAACAGTAAAGTCAAAGTAAGAAAGTTAGATCGTGTTATACAAATTAATTTAATTACTTAATGACTCTGCAAGTTGAATTAAACCATTCATTAAAAAGTAAAAATTATGCAGTTCCAGCTGAGGGAGCTATCTTCTGGCAAGTCAGCTTCCTGCATGTTCATGTAAGTGATGTCTGCTAAAACTTAATATGGAAACATAGACAAAGTTTTGTACTGTTTTACTCAAAAACTTGGTTGCTGGGCTAAAAACTGCTGTAAAATTCAATGATTGTTTTGTAAGATTGAAAATCAAGTCTCCATAACAATCTGTTTTTAACTTCCAAGAAAAGGAAGTGAGCAAGATCCTATTCCAGTGTATTTGATCCCATAACCCTAGTTTTACCTAAGAGCTAAACACAACCTTATGCATCCAAAGGCTGTGCCCTTGTGAGATGCCTGCCCGTTGTTGTTGAGCACAGGTAATGGGATTTCTCCTGAGGTTCTGTGACCAAGGGTTGTTTTTCTTTTGGATTTTTTGCACTTTGGTGTTCGATAAAACTTTAGCGTTTTCCCCTTAGGAGGGGAAGATCCATCCTGACTGTGTTTCTGGTTAGCCTGCCTCAGTCCATCAGCTTCCAGGCAGCTATGGAGGATTCTTTCGAGCTTTCAACCTTTCTCTTCAGCTTTACTGTCCTGTGAGTAGGATCGTCCTCTGCATGTGTTGCTCATTAAACAGGCGCTGGTTTTCATTTAATACAGTAATTTTCCTTAAGTCAAGGCCTTCCTGTGTGCTGAATTATGCATCCTAGTCTTCAATTTTTCTCCAGCTACTCCAAGTTGCATGTAGGCATCCGGCTAGCCTTGTATACAACTAGAGCACGTTGTAAATGTCAGTATGAATGTGTGTGTGTGTGGATATAGGTGTCGTCTTATCCTTGGAGAATTCTGGAAGCAAAATTTTACCTTAATCAATTGACAGAATTTAGTTACTGGTCTGTGTCGATGCAGAAATGTGAACATTGGTATCTGTAGGCTCTCTCTTACCTGGATCTCTTTGGTTTGGGCTGGTAGGGAGCTTGTTTTGCCTTGTACAAATTGAAAGAGATTGCCATATGGTATAGTTCATGTACACAACCGTGATCCAGTAGAGGAAAGGCAAACTCCCAACCCCCCTACTGCTGTTTCAGAGAGGAACAGACAGGAGGAAGTAGGAGTGAGAACAGATTTCTGGATAGATTGGTAGGCAGCAGGGTGAATTCTTAGCACTTCCCACCAGAAGTTTATTCTAATAGCATCAGTTCTTAACTGTGTAACTGCTGCTCAGGAAGCTGGAACGTAAGGATCAAGAGCAAATGCATAAATGGGCTTCTTAGGACTAATTTCAAATCAGAACGGTAAAAGTATTTACTTCATATTCTGAAGTCAGGCTGCAATGCTCTCAACCTCTAGTTGTGTGAAGTTAATCACGGCTTGATTTTTTTTATTTTTTTTTACTTTATGTACAACTGGATGTCAGCACTAGTGGATATATCTGGAAAACGCTGTCTTAGCCGTGTGCTGGCTGAAGGAGATTTGTCTAAGA
>VXAL01008782.1:141782-155926 GCA_013399475.1 Chauna torquata
TTTTAATGTGTTTAAAAATAAAAAAAAAAAACCACTAAATTTTTTTTTTTTAAAAAAAAAAAAAAAAGGGGGGGGAGGGAGGAGAGGGAAGGAAGTGTCCTTCCCCCTAACACCCCCCTGCCAAAGGCGTTACTCATTACTTGCTAGGCTGAAGATCTCTGTCTGTCATGGTCACTGGAGTGCTTCCCAGGCTAGAACAGCAGTTTGTTCATTCAGGTCATAAGTCACTTTAGGCATTACAACAATATAAAGTACAGATTTTGGTGGGACGGGAGAGCCTTTAAAACCTGTGATCAGATTTTAATGCTTGATGTTCTTAAAGTTGATGGCAGGCAAGGACTGTGATTTTGGTCTTTTTCCAGTCCACTTATGATTTGTAGTTCTTTGTTTCAGCTATTCTAATACTTCCTCAGTCTTCTTAGTTCACCTCACTCCATCATTTGGTTTTGATACAAAATCATCTTCAAGAACGGTCTTATGCTAGTATTTTTAAAATCAAACTTTGCAAATCTAGTATCTGACCTCTGAGTAGATGGTATGCTATTTTGTCTTAAAATTACTTTCTTTCAAGTTTCATAGGTATACAGCTCAGACACATGCTGTACTTTTAGTGGTACTTAACTACTACGGGAAAATCACACTCACTGTAGGAGGTAACTTTTTTTTTCCTAGTTCATCATGATCTATAATTCACTGTAATCACATAAGAGTAACATACTCATCTTACCTGAGCACCTTACCTGAGGCACTCAACTGTTGGAGAGAAATCCCGTTTCCATAATTGTGAATTGGTGTCAGGTTCTAGTGTGGTGGTCCCCAGTCTTCACTGGTGTTCAGCATTTATTCTTGGGAAGCAGCGAGCTCCTATGGGCAAAATCCTGTTTTGCTTTTCCCGTAAACCTTGCTCTGACTCAACTGTTTCCAGTGACCACAACCAAAATCAGAGCCTCTCAGGAAACGTTACATGTGATATGGTAGGTTTGGGCCTGCTGTTGCAATGCTGCTCTTTGTGCTACATTTCACGTTTGTGGTAGTTCTAATAAGAGGTTTCATCAGAGCAATGCTCAAGTGATTTCCATGTTTGGTTCATTTTCTTTTGTTTAGCTCTTCTATCAATGATATCTGAACATGCAAGAGCAGGTAAACATGTCAGGCTGTAGGTTTTAAAAATACTGTAGGGATGGTGCTGAAAAATACAGAGCATTGTCTGCCCTCTTTCCCCCAGCTAAACCACCCCAGTGTTTTAGCAATTTGTTCCAGACATTCCCAAACGTAGATAGGGCTCTCACAGTTATGAAGACACAGAAGAGCTGGGTGGTTTCAGTAGCACCAGTGGTGTGATAGGCAGCTTCAGTTCATTTGCAGAGGATTCTGGAAATTGAAATCACTCTAAGACATGCTGCTGCTTTGCCAGCTTGTATTGTTACTAAAAATAGCTATCATTAATAATTGTCAGTTCCTTTAATATAAAATAATAGGTAAATAAAGCAATCCTTGTTTTTGGCATTGTTATGCAAGTACAGTAATGAATTTGTCTAGTTAACTTACGAGGTAGTTGTCTGGAAAAGCTGTTTCTTTTTAAGAGGTTATTCATTAAATATTACAGATTTACCTACTGTGCACTTTTATTTTGGCTCTTGCACTGAATGAGTAGATTTGACAGTAGTTTCTAAAATATTTGAAAGTATAAATATTGTTTAAAATAGTCTAAAGATTAGAAAATATGGAAGCAAAACGTAAGATTTTTAACTAGACCAGATTAGGTTTCTCACTACCAGGAAGGTTAGGTGTCTCACTACAAGAAAACTACTAGTTTTCTTACTGTTTCACAGAAAAGTCCTGGTGTCCTCAGTTTCTGTCAGAAGAGGCTCTTCACCTGAGACAAAGAAGAGACGAATGATTGCTTGTGCTATAAGTGCACAGTTGCAATCTGAAATTATCTCTGGGTGAAGCATTGTGACAGAAACCAATGAATGATTTAACTTTCAGTAATACTATTAAGCATCAAAATATAACCATTTTTATTTTCAGACATTAGAATTGATAGATGCATACAGTGAAGGATTGGATTTTTTTGATAATATTTATCTGCTCTGTGGGAGAAGTTACTAAAAGATACTGGTGCAGAAATGGTGAGAAAAGTTGACTGAACTGTGATTTTTAGCTAAGTTGAGGAGGAGGAAGTTGGTTTGGGGGGGGNACACGTATATACACATATATATGAATTATATGTGTGAATCATATGTGTGTCTGTGAACATAATATATTAAGCACAAAAGCCTGCCTTCCTTTATTTTGAGACATTTTGGGAACAAGACCTCAATCTTTTTAAAATACAGCAGTTTGGTAATGGTTATATCACATATTTTTGCATAGAAGGAATAGTTTTGTCCCTTTTTAATATTTCCTGTTCAGTTAAATTCTACATAGCTAATGCTGACTGGCGTAAGTACTCAAACTGTAGATCAGAAATATATTGCAAAAGATATCATGAAGCTTACTGTTCTTGAAGTGCTGGGATGCTCATTCATGCAGTAAACCATATTTAGAATGTAGGATAGGATCTTATAAATTCCTTGATAAATCACGTTTTTTTCCAACACATGTAGCAGCAAATTCATACTCAAAACTAAGATGTGTCATTAATTAAAAAGAAATAAATAAAACGTGAGACAGATTACCACAAACTATTTTTCTGAGACTCTGGAAAATAAATTTGGCTTTTAAGGAATAAAGTAACAACTATTTATTTATTTTATAAAAATGCTAGATGATGGAAAAAAAAATTAAATTGTAAAATTCAAGTAATTTTCCACATACTGCAAGTACTGGAGAGACCCAGCTAATGGACACTAGGTTTTAAGTAGCCATAACCAATTCTGCTGTTGGACCCCACAGCACGTGTGCTCTGACTTACCCTTTCTAAATGAGGGGTTCTGTACGTGGGAGGGAGGGAGGAAGGAGGGAGCTGTGTTTCTGGCTAGAAGCCTCTTCTTGTTTAGATTTCAGTGGCAGAAGGCCTGACCTCTTTCTGCTTTCTTGTTCTCTTTTCTGTGTGATTTCATGGTGGCTGACTCGCTTCATGATTAGTCTAAAATAAATCAAGAGTTGATTTGTACTCTTTTCCTGCCTCTGGCCCTCTCTAGCTAGTTCACTGACTGCAAAGTTTTTAGAAGAATATAAATTTTGACTCAAGAACTATATTGTCTGGTTAAGTTTCTTTACAAGGAACCACATGTAAGCTCCAAGTAAAAGTGGATACATCTGAAGTAGTCCTAATGAGGGCATAAAACTAGAGAGGAATGTTTATCAGAGAGTCTTCTTAGGCTGGTTTCTAAGAAGTTTTCTGCTGGTGGCAGTAATGGAAGCACTGAACCTCCACTATGTGAATTATTGTGATCTTGGTTGTGAGTTTGTTGTGATGTTTGTTTTGTTTTTGCTTGTTTGTTTTGTCTTGTTTTCTTAACTAGCCTTAGCTGTTTTGCATTTATGGAAAACTAATTTCTTCTTTTGCATCTCTTCCAGTAATAGTTATGCACGAGTGCGAGCTGTGGTGATGACCCGGGATGACTCAAGTGGTGGATGGTTACCACTTGGAGGGGGTGGACTAAGCTGTGTCACAGTCTTCAAAGTCATTCCCCAGGAAGAGAATAGCTGTGCTGATTTTCTTATCCATGGAGAACGACTCAGGGATAAAACGGTAACAATTTACATCTGTTTAGTGTTCCTATCAAAATGACAAAGAACTAAGAATAGATGCTTACATATTGTTGCTTGTAGACTGGAAAGTAAATTTATAGTCTCAATCTAATGCTGTTGCTGAGGTTGTATTCATATGATTATATACCTAGACAGCCAACTATTTCTTTTAGCTACACCATACATATCTAGAATGAGATGTTGATCTTTCAGAAAGTTTAAAACATAATTTTTCACTGCATATTTTCATCCATTTGTGAAAACATTTTGCTATGTTCATTTTTTTTCCATTGGAGGGTCAGAGTAAAATCTGTTTGTTAACCTGTTTATGCACCAATGATACTGTGTTTATTAGCAGTGTTGTCAGCATTTAGAAAATGAGATAACTTGTTAAGAACACAAAATAGGAAGGAATTTCTCAGTAATCATTCAGTTAGCTGTGGAATTTGACTATAGTGAGTAAAAGATAGCTGTTTTACGTGAAACCCACTTCTGTACTGGAAGAAATCATGAAGTTGGCAGGTCCAAGAATTTATCTGGTTTGATGAACACATAGTATTAATTTATCAGCTACATTAAATAAAATAACTGTAACAAACTTGTCTAAAATAGCATCATGAAAGTCAGCCTCACAAAGGGAAAACTGGTGTAGAGTATTAGCCACTGCTACATGCAGACCTACGGAAGACAGAATTGGCTTACTAAGGCTTGCTGGGTTACTTGCGTGCCAAACACATTTTTAAAGGGAGTGTCTCACTGTGGAAACAAAGTGGGGAAAGCACAAAATCTCTATCTTAATGACTTCTATCAATGGCTTACTGTCTTCTGCCAGTAATTTACAACTCCTTACGCTTAAGCTGTGTAAGCTTAAAAGGTAGAATTACTTCTGTACGCCATACTACTGATTCTTCTCAAGCATACCAATTTCTCCCTTGAGGCAGGACTGCTGAGTTTTCTGCCTTGTCTGTGACTGCTGTAGGAAGAGAGCATTATAAATAGAAATTCTGCTGACTCAGTTGTTTCAGCGAGGCATAGTGCTATTAGCAGAGTACCCTGTGTTCCCGCACAGCTATGTGCACCTGCAGTTCCTTCCTCACTTTGCAGTAGTTCCCTTTAGAACTTTTTTTTTAGCCTTATTGAAGCTGGTTTTGAGCAGCTGAATTGCATTTAGAAGTACTTGACAATTTTCTCTTAATACTTTCAGTGTTCACTGCTTGCCTTCAGAAACTAAGGGTAATAATGCTCAGAACTGAAGGCTGATTTGATGTTTCTCCTGCATGCATCTGAAAATGTTGCAGCCATCAGTGTCCTGACCTGTTTGCGTTCTCTCTCCTGATTCCCCTGGGCAAGCCTTGTTTCGTTTCCACTTCTGGTAGAAGGCTTAAATGTCTATGCTCCTCTTCCTGTCCAAAATCCAGTCCATATTAGTATGAATGTTTCCAGACCCTTTTTGTCCTGAAAATGACCCCCCTCCCCCTGCCCAGCTGTTGGCTTGGTAGTCTGTCAGGGCAGATTTCGATCTTACTGCAGTTTTAGGAAGCTGCTGTTGGAAGTCAGCCACTCAAAAATACAGGATAAAAGATGGAAGAAATGCTGTAAGAACACCTACCCAATTTGTAATGAATAAAGTTCAAGGAACTAACACATACAGACCTAGGCTGTGGGGAAGAGTACTGGAGAGCCAGTGATGATGATTTGGTAACAGAGTAGAAGGAAGCTATGTATGCATGTATTTCCTCACACTTCAAATAATGCACTTATAAGCAAAAGCGAACATGTAATGAATTAACAACAAACTTGCACAGTATGCAACAAGACCCCCTCTTGGCATAAAAGAAACAAGATCCTACACCAAGGTTTATAAGGACATCATGAGGTTATGACACTTTTAATTTTAAGTCTGTAGCAGGGACAGAAAGAGAAATTTTGTTGGATAAGGATCAGGTCACCGATTCTAAAACCATTCCGGTCTTTGTTTTCTGTGTAGATAATAGTTTTACATTTGTTCTTATGAATATTCCTGTGGATTCACTTTTCAAGCACAATTTATAACCTTTTTTTAATGAAGCCAAACAATTGGTTTTCTAGTCCGAACAGATTTGACAGTAGACTATTATATTTTATAATACAAGGAAAACACCAAGAAGATGAAATATAATTGTCTGTTCAATGTCTTTTTAAAGATACAGCCATTTCTGAAAATAATTCTATGGGTTAAAAAAAAAAAAAGGGAGGGGGAAAAAAAGCTAATTCTTACAGATAGTCCTTTTGTTCCTCCTCCCCAATCACATTGCACACTGTTAAAGTAGCTTTTTAACTNATTCTGAAAAAAATTTTATGGGTTAAAAAAAAAAAAAAGGGAGGGGGAAAAAAAGCTAATTCTTACAGATAGTCCTTTTGTTCCTCCTCCCCAATCACATTGCACACTGTTAAAGTAGCTTTTTAACTGGATTACATTTTGATTTCCTCTGACCAGCAAGTCTTTCTTTTGTGAACTGGCCCAGCTTCCAGAAAAGGTGTAGAAATTCTCTTATCCTGGAAAAAAACTATAGCATGGAAATTTGAGCACTTTTCTGGGAGATGGGGAAACGTGGGTTTTGAAATACCTTAGGTTAGAGAGCAAATATAGTTCAGATTTATAGCTGTTACCTAAGATATATGGGATTCATAACACCAATATTAATGTTCAAGCCTGCATGTTAGTAGAAAGGTAGAGTTTATTCCGAAGCAACTTGAAGTCCATAGGTAAGATAATAGGTGGAGGTATCCAGCTGCTTCTTCAATGGCTGTACTCAAAAAGCATGAGAGGGCTTTTCTCTTACGGTTTCTTGTAAACTGGCCTTAGTTTCTTTTTCTCAAAGTACTGCATCTGATGCTACTGACAATTGCAATTCCATTCTAAAGTGCCAAATCTCTTCGTATACGTTATAGTATATGTGGTCATCTAATTAAGACTGTAGATCTTAGTCTGTCAGCCCTATAAATCAAATACTTTGGGACTGAACATCAAAACATTAAAGTTCCTTGCTGCAGTGGCCCTGTTTTTTTTTCCTCACCATTTCTTTATATACCTGAGAATTGGGTTACTATCAGCACTGTTATGAACCAACTTCAGACTGCATGTGGAACATAAATAGCTATGTACTGCACAAAATATTTAAAACCTCTCATGGGGTTGACAAAAAGCATTCTTGTCAGCTGAGAAGGAAATCAAAGTGGTGGCACCACTGAATTAATTTGGGAGAGGGAATGCTCCCTGCTGGTTTACCCAGGTTGTTTAGATCTGTGACATAATTGCATGTTTCCTCCTTTATTATACCCACCTTCCTAGATCTGGCTCCAGCCAGTCTGCTGGGAACAATTGCACTCCCTTCTAACCTGGTCACTCTGCTGCTCTGGTTTTACTGTGTTTACAGTATCTCTCTTCTATCTTAATAGCAGCAGTGCTAAACATACATTAGGCTCAAGGTTACGGGTCTTTAGACTCTGAGGAATCTTACATTCTGGAATGAAAAGTCTAATAGACTTCCCTGTTCTACCTTATATTCTCCTCTAGTCCTTTACTATGCAATTTTTTACTGAAAAATGTGGCTAGTATATTTTGGATCATCAGTCAGGGTGACAAATCAAAGTTTTAAAGTCTTTGTTTTGAAGTGGGTAGCTGTGTAAATGGAGGGATACAAAGCTGAAATGCAATATAAATGCTGTTCTGTCTAAAAATCGGCTTGTTGAAAATTGTTGAAATACTTCATTTACTTTTTTTAAATTGGCTTTAAAGTTTGAAAAGATTGATTCTCATGGGCTGTAGATGTAGTACAGTCCTCACATCTTTTTGAACTGGTGGGAAAAAAGACGCACAGAATAATAATCGTGTCACAGAGTTATGGTGGCACTGAGGACATATGCTCTGTAGCGTGAGTATGGTCACGTCATGCTCCTTGGGACCAAGACTAGAGAAAAGCGTTTGATTCTATGCACCAGTAAAGGCATTCAAAAATATTATCAAAAGCTATATGCTAATGTGTTTGTATGTTTGGGCTGTGAGTGAGAAACTGTGAAACTGTCTAGACGTGATGTTGTAAGCTGTGGAGAATACAACTAGAAACCAGTAAAATAGTATCTGGCTGCAGTGTATAGAGTTGCTGAGTTATAGGGTCTGTTATCAGAATAGAAATTTCTATCAAATATGTAAGTTTTTTTCATATTTGTTTCCAAAACAAGCCCTAGATAACGATGCTAATATCTTAAATATTCATCTTAATTTTGTTTGAAAACATTTGTCTGGGAATTTTAAGATTTCTGACTTTCTAGATTCATCTTGTCTATACAAGTCTAATAGTTTAATACCTTTAAAGAATGTAGCTTGTAGAGGTGAGGAAAGGAACTTATAGCAGGCAAGTATGTTTGAGTAATTATGAACTCATTAGTGTTGCATTTAATGAGATGTGGATGCTAAATCAACAAAGGATTTTTTTATGATTTAAGTAGTAGTAAATAGATATATAATGCAACATATGCTCTGGGAATTTAGATTTTTTTGCAATCATGTGCTTCTGGAGTTTTCGGTCATGAGTCTGAGAATTCTGCAACATCTCCCATTAAATGCTGAGGTGTCTTCTTCATACTAGCATGGAAGTCTTAACATAAGACTCTCCAAATGAAGAAAACTGTCAGAACAGTAACCCATATTTGTTAAGAAATGCAATTATTCACTTAATTTACAATTTCACAGATTTTATTTGTAGTTGTCTTTGGAAGTCTTTGGGATGGTCCACCTGAAAAGGTTTGTGAAGGCAGATTTTAGTAACTGTGTGGGAGAGCATGATTCTGTCTTCCCATATGATCTGGAGAGATCAGAACCATTTAAAAAAAAAAAAAAAAGCATAGTAAAAAATAATTAGCATTTTGGATATTTGAAGACTCAGAAAAATAACTGTATTGCTAAAGGCTTGGTTTCCATTTCCAGGATTTGGAGGTATGTGGACTTAGGATACTTCCCCTCCGCTCTCCGATAATTTGCTTTCTTCAGCATAAAGAAACCTTTGATAGCATTGTGTTTAACAGGGAAAAATATGTTGTTACTAAAAAGCAGGGAAGTGTGGGGGGCGGGCGGGGGGGAGGGGTGGCGCGGAGCTTTGGGGATCATTGGTTTTGTTTTTAGTATTTCCACATAAAACAAAACTAGTGAAGGCTGGGTGTTTATAGGTTTGTATCCCACTGCTAATTTTGACCTATAGTTTATGAGTTTTCTCCCAGGTGGGGCAAAGTCTCTCCCATATAGATTCTTATGTCTGGTAATGAATGCAGTTTTTTGATGCCTTTTGATGCAACTGTTTTTTTCCCCTTCCAACACATATCTACTGTATTGACTGGTCTGTTTTCATATGTCTTTAGAGCTGTAAAATCAGTGTTGTTGTCCTGTCAAATTCATTGTTGCCTTAAACCAAGCTGAAAATAATTATGGTGGTGCATAGGATGTTTGCTTGTTATGTTAACGATTGTTTTCTAGAATGTTGTGTGGGTTGGGGTTTTATTTTGGGGGGTGTGGGGGGTCACTTGGTTGGTTTGGTTTGCAAATTGTAGCTTCTAAAGTTTTACTCCATTAGTTTGTCTTCAGTGCTACTATCTCGTAAAAATATTTATCTTTGAGGTATGAATTTTCAGTATAAAGTAATTAAGTAATCTGTATTAACTCCTCTGGGAGCAGGTGTTCATTGAGATACTAGAAAAATCAGCCTTGTAGTACTTCTTACTGATATTTTGGATGAAATCTCATGCAAAAATATATTAGACACCAACTATTTTCACACTATAGCAGAGATCCCCCAGAAGTGATCACAGACCAAGAAAATGTGATGACGTGAGAAGTCTTCATTTTCTGCTGCTTTTCTTTTTAGGAGGAGGCAAGATTAAAATCAGCAAAAGGAACAACCAATGATCATTTAGGACACTGTAGAACCACAGAATGATTTTTGTTGCTGCAGCACCTTTTAGGGAATTTTTAGGCAGTAAAAAAAAAAAAAAAAAAAAGATTTTTACAGAAATCAGAGTGGAGTAAAAAAAAAAAATATTTTAGTGTTGAAAGGGTTAGTATGTCATCCTTCTAGAGGCAGGGATAAGAGGCAGTAAAACTTGAGAGATGATTAGCAGTGGGATGCAGTTTAGGGGGAAATAATGAAAGGCAGGAGGAAAAAAAATACTTGCCTATGTAATATTTAGATAAGAATAGGAGAGGAGGAATGCAAAGGATGTGTAAGAATAAGTACAGGCAGGTTTTTTTTAAACTTAGAGATTTTTCTGTTACGTTTATAATTAACCTCATTTTTCCACATGCCATAAGAAATCTTGTATTTTTCTCTCCAAAAAATCTACATATGTAACAAAAATGAAAAATTAATATTCTGAAAACAGTCATGTAAAAATGATAAAATGTTAAAATTCTTTGCTCAGCTCCCAGTGTAGGTTTTCAGAATCCAGTAGTAATATAGAGATACAGGTTATCTTGCAGTGCATTTAATTATACCTAGTGATACAGGAAAAGATCAATGCACGTCCCTTCAGACTTTCTTGTTCATCTTGGATTATTTATCAAGAGACATTTAATGCATCAATGTTACATAGAATAATTTTTGCAAGTAAATTAAATTTGCAAATATATTTTAAAAATCAGCTAACTTAAAGTGGGAAAGCGATGTGAGGGCTGTGACTTTGCTTAATAACGTTATGTATACCTGTAATGGTTTTGTAGCCAAATAATTCTGTATATTACTCCTAATAACTGTTTCCATTGTAGCTGTACATGAACCATAAATACACTTACATTTTGGTACAGACAGTAATATATACGAGAAGCTTTTAGTTTGATTAATTTCAGTTTTTAAAACAGTTCTGTATTATTTTCTGTCTTTCTACCTTTCTGGGAGAAAACTGACTGAAAGCAGAATAAAGTTAGTTCAGCGCTCAAAAATTTTGTAGAATAAGTACACAAATAAAATTCCCATAATATCCCAAATAATATTCCCAATAATATCAAGTGATACTTGATATTAGCACAATAATATTTTTTCCAAGGTGTGGCCTACTTCATTTTTTTCAATTTTCATGTTTCATTTGAACTTCTAATAAGTGTGTACTGACACAGGTGTTTGCTGCAGGTATGAGAAACTTCAGAGGCTGGGAGGATTCACACAGCACACAGTGTTCCTAACCCATACTGCCATATCAGTAACTGTTAGTGAATAATTTGGCTATAATGGAAACTAAGTTAAAATTACATCCTTGTAATAGGAAGAAATTTAAACAGAGGCTTTTATTTGCTCTTTTGATGCATGTTTTCAGGTAATTCACAAAGGCTACATTTTGTTCTCAAATTTGCTGTATTAGTGATATCTTTTCCTCCTGTCTTATTTCTGGAAGGTGGTCTTGGAATGCACGTTAAAGAAGGACCTCGTTTACAACAAAGTTACTCCAACTTTTTACCACTGGAAGATTGATGACAAAAAGTTTGGCCTTACATTTCAGAGTCCTGCTGATGCAAGAGCGTTTGATAGAGGTATTCGGAGAGCAGTAGAGGATATTTCTCAAGGTATGTATTCAAGTGAAGGGGTTGATGAGTTTTCTTGTGTTTAATAACAGAGATGATATTATGTAAAGTCTTTCGATTCAGTGCCAATGGTATTTTAAAGATTTGGATTGATCAATAGCGTATTGAGATTGTAACAGTTTTAAAATAGTATTTCTGGCATTTTGAAAGTTCCGTTCGTCCAAGTGTCTTAGTGTTTCACAAACGCTAATAAGGTAATTCCCAAAACATCCCTCCATAAAAAGCATTGCCTCTTTTTTTAAGAGATGATGAAATGGAGGAGTGTTACAGCATCTTACTTGCATCTTCTCAGAAGCTTATTACAGCTTCTGTGTTCTTAGAGTATAAACTATGAAATTGAATGATTTGCGACCTTTTGAGTTCTCTTTTTATCTACTGATAATTTCAGTTCGTACTTTAGTTTGTTTACTAACAGTTGACAAAGTAGTTCAGAGGACAGATTTAAATGGGACTGTAGAAGAATTTTATCTAGTAGTGTTATGTGCCTAATTAGTTCCAGAGTTTCACTGACCTCATGGAATCTAGTGAACAAACTGAAGTTAATGAAGCCTCAATTTTGAGATTGGAAAATATGATAAATGTACTGCTAGATGGGGGGGAGGGAGGAAGGGAAGAAAACAGGTATTCATTGAGTGAAAAGAACATCTCTTTCAGGCTTGTATTTAAAAAAAAAAAAAAGTAATGCTGTGAATTTAGGGTTTTTAATGTGCTATCACATTAGCAAAGTTGAAGGAAAATGCTTTCTGTCATACTAGAATGACTTCTGAATTGCACTGATCGCTGCAAGAGAAATAATGAGATGACATGAGTCCTTTTCTCTCTTAGGGTCTCACAGTTCCTATTTCTGCTGATTTATAGTAACAGAACATAGCACAACATGCATTCATGCTAACCAAATATATCTGCCTTTAATTTTCAAAATGCTACATTAACAAGAATATATTCCCTTGCTTCTGACTTATAAGGACTCTTTGAAAATTCTTCACAGGAATAGTGCAAACAAGATAAGATTGTGGCTAGGAATATTTGGGAATAAAAGCACAGAAAGTAATAAATAATACTTACCAAAATCAACTTGAAATACAGTGACATGCTGGTTAAAAAAGTAAACAAGCCTACTTATCATAGCTGGATATTGAAGGACTGTGTATTACTGGAAGTAGTAAACAGTAAATAAAAGAATAAATTTTTATATTTTCTGTTTTTAACCTTTTTGTAGGCTATCCACCCTCCCAAAATGATGTTGAAGTGGCAGAAGACTGCTTTCAAGTGAGTACTTTAATTTTTGTATTAATTGTGCGGTTGTTTTTGGAAGAAAATGTTTGAACAATTTGTTTCATTAGTGAGAGTAAGCAAAATAAGAATAACAGCAAAATTAAGTTTAATGAAATAAAATAAGTTAAGTTCCAGAACAGTGATCTAGAAGATTTATGTTATTGTCTGTTCTAAACTAAGTAGCCAATATTTAATCAATAGAATGATTAACCATCCTGAGTTTAAGTTTAAAATGTCTGTTCTAGGTTATGTCTCTTTTTTGAAGTCATGGGAAAATCATATTTATTTAGAACATTTCAAGGGATCAGGATCTTCTTTTTCTTTTACATGCACATCCTATTTGTTTTCCTAGATTTCGTTCTGCAGTGATACACACTTCCAACACTGAATGATAGGGGTTGAAAAGATGCTGAGATAATGGTAAAAGTGTCTAGTCCAAACAAGGGCAGAAGTTCAGATGATTTTAAAAAACTCACTAACTCACTAAAGATAAAGCAGTCAATTGCTGAGATACAAGTTTTTATTGATCCTTATTTGCACTATTTGGTTTCTATAGGTCATAATAGCATGAGGAGTAATAACTTACCTCCCACTGTGCTTCAGAGTTGCGATACTTTACACAAATACCATATCAAATACTGTAGCACTGCCTGGTAACATGGAAGAATCTGTGTAATTAAAAAGCTAGTCGTGTAAACAAATATTGTACATACATATATACATTAAATAGCTGTAGTACAACTGAGTAAAAAAAACTGCTTGTGTCTGTGTGCTTGTCATCTTGTCTTTGCTGTTTGCAGTTGCAGGGAAAGCCTTGTCTTTACACATACATTCACTTTTCAGAGTGCAGATATTTAAATTAATATGAAGCTGATAGAGAAACAAGTTGGCTCACGGGTCCTAGTGACTGTTCAGAAAACTGATAATATTCCTAAGAGGTTTATTGAGTGAAGGAGTTTTGTCATCTATGTAATATTAAATTCTTTATCAGTATGGATAGATACAGTGTAGAACCTCTGCAACACAAAATCAAGAAAATTAGCAGCCTATTTTGAACAATCAATTATATGAGACAGAGTCAAGTATTTTTGAAAAGATACTGCAATGCAGTGGCAATGCAGAAGAGTCTCCTGATTTCCTTCCATTTTATGGTGGAAGAAGTTTCTTTGTGTAAGAGTTGGCCACTCAACCACCTGTTGTTGCTCTTTATTTGCAGTGGTTTATCTTAAGGCATTTAAAATTCCTTAAAATTGGATATTTTGGATATAAAGTGACAGGGTGGAGGAAATGTGAGCCAAAGTTAATGCAATCCTTAATAAGCATTAAAAGACTTGCTTAAATGTGCTTTATTGCAAAGATTAATCATTGAGCAATTTCTACAGGCCTAATGAGATTAGAGGCAACTAATTACTTCTTGATTATGCTGCCTAGTTATAATGTTTCTATGTAAGGATGCCAAAATTGAAGCAAATATCTGTGATTTCATATATTTACAAAGTTTGGTTTTGGGAAAGAGGAAAAAAATTTTCATTATCTATTCTATGTACATACAGATACAGTCCTGTTT
>VXAL01008783.1:2935-37015 GCA_013399475.1 Chauna torquata
AGGGAGGAAGGGAGGGAGGGAGGAAGGAAGGAAGGAAGGAAGGAAGGAAGAGGTTACCAGCCCCTAACTGTTGATGGAAAATGACAAAACTACGTGTCAAGATATCTGTCAGGCTTGTGCTTTGGGAGCAGGAGGGAGTGTGCCAGAAACTGAAGGGTTGGTATGCAGTGGTAAAGAAGCAGAAAACAGGAGGTTGGTGACTGCATCATGTGAACGCAGTTATCCCATGTCTCTGAAACACTCTGCCACATCTTGAGAAGCATTGAAAAACCCAGCCTTGTTGCCTATCACTTAATGCCTTGAAAACACATGAAGATGAAAAAAAGAAAAAAAAAAAAAAAAGAATGAACAAAGCAATGAACCCACTTTTAATCTGCAAATCCAGAATACAGTGACAAGTACTGATCATTGAGGCATCTAATGTAGTGTGACACAAAGAGTTATGATTATTTAGAACTCACCATGACTGTGGTAATTCGCAAAGATTATCCTTGTGTCATTTTCTCATTAAAATCCTCTACAATTGCCACAGAATATCAAATGCATATTTTTTTTCTACAAGAGAAGAACTCCTTAATGTTAGTCACATAATTTAGAGCACACCTACTTCTACTGCACATACAGAGCAGGGTTTCAGTAGCGGGGGCCACATCTGGAACCATCGTGTGCTGGTCAGAGCCGGTTCTGGTTGGCTCAGCCACCAGTGATGCAGCCCACCACCCACCAAGACTTGAGTGCCTCTGCTCAAACTTACTGAAGAAGAGGGGCAACAGCTGCTGGGGTCCGAAAACACAGAGGTGTGAAGACACCATGTGAGGACATACACAGGAAGATAAGGGAGGATGCATGTGGAAGAGAACATTGGTGGGGACACGTGGGAGACACTGTTGGAAAGAGGACCTCCATACTGATGGAGGTAATTCTCTGAGGGACTGCATCAATGGGGTAACCCACACCTGGGCAGGGACTTTCCAAGGGACTGCAACCCAGTGAGGAAGTCATGCCACAGCAGATGAAATAACCAAGAAGACAGCAGGAAGAAACCACCAGGCACTGACCTCAGCCTCCTGCACCGCCGGTCACCTCAGCAAAGGGCCTGAGCGTAAGTGGTGGCACGAACAAGGGAAGTGGAGACTGGGAAGGGAGGAGGACTGAAGCTGAGCCTAGGGAAGGGGGGAAAGAGGTCTTTTTCCTATTTGTTTAACTGTCTCTCTTTGCTTCTCAGTACCCGAAGCAGTAATTAAACATTGCTGCTTTTTGGCAATAAATAAAACTAGGTGGAATTCCCTAAGTCAACACTGTTTTGCTTGCGTGACTCTGGTGTCAAAAAGTTTTACTGTTTTTTTTCTGTTCATTATTTCAGAGGTAGCACCAGGAGTTAAATGTAGTAAGTATTTTCACCTTATACTCAGAAATTTTGAATTGAATTGAAAGAAATGCATCAAAAAATTTGGCCAGTTATAAGAAGCTGTGTCCCAGTGACACTGAACTAAGACTTGAGAGGCATTGGACCTATTCTAATCTTTATTACAATTTCAGTCTGAATTTGAGCAGTTTCATTCACATCTCAGTGCCTGTGCTTTCTTCCCCTACTTCTTGAATTTTCCACTTAAGAGAATACTTCTTTGGTGGCTTAACCATCTCACAGAACCTGTACATTATATCTCTTACGTCAGAACTGTAATCTGATTTTGGCCTACTAGATACTACTGTAATGTAAAATTAAAAATAAGCTAACTAATAAAACTAATACCTAAGTAAGCTAATAAAAAGAAGACATATGCATGTCATGACAAAAGACAACAAATCTCTTACTGTCATAACATGAGTTCACAAGAAAAAAAGCAGTATGAATATCGATCATGACTTGTCTGCTTCTTCTTGAGACATTGAGATGTATTGATTTAGGGTTATTCTACAATTTCCCATTCAGTCAAGCAGAGCAAAGATGGCAATTCATTAGATGAAAATGTCTTTTCTTTAGAATTCCAGTTGCACAAATTGACCCCAGATGCTTATTTCTCACATACACACTGCATCGTGTAAAGGTACTCAAATTTTAAAACCATTTCCAAGAAATCCTCTAGGAAAGTAAAGTGAGATCTAAGCAAACAGTAGTGCCTCAGCCCAAATTATGATCCTTAAAACTCTACGGCTAATCCTAAAGCCAGCAAAAGTCTATAGGTTTTTAGAGTTGCAATATTTAATTTTGACAGGACAGATCTCTTCTTCCAGAAGACTGTTAGCTGTAAGTGCAACTCACATTCTTTATTTCTACTTGGATGGTCTTACATTAACTATTTTTAGGAGGAAAAGAGAGATAAAAGTTTTGTTCCATTTGCTTTTCTGATAGCCAGGAAAAATACTGCAAGTGGCAACCTTGTTAGTTCCATTGTAGTATCTGATAACTTTGGTTGGACTCTGGATTCAGGTGGAATCTTTTCCATCTAAGTCTTTGGTTCTGATCAAAGTCTCTTTTAAATAACTTATTCGTATTCAGATTGTTTGGGTTATAGATTCATATTCAGATTGGTTTGAATGGAATCTAATTCAATGTACCATTTAAATGTATCTTTGTATTCAAAACATGATTTTTCTGAAAACCCTTCTCTCTAATAAAATACACAAAAATGTGATCAGTTACAGAATACCTTAAAGGCACGAGTCTGAGCTGCTAATAAAAATCGTATATAATGGAATACCAATCCCAAGTCAATAATTAAAAGCACATTTATCTTTCTGAGTAAAAAAAAAAAAAAGTCTATTTCCAGAGTTAGTATAAAAAGGTAGTTTCTTAATTTGAGCACATAGACAATGATTAGAGTTCTTCAAGAACATAGCAAGACAAAAGTAATTTTTGGTAAGTGATAATTAAGCACTTTCTCAAGAATTAGTCATGAAGCTGTATATATCCGAAATCCAGGTGCTGGCACTTTGTCTATTCATTGTTTTCTGAGTGAATTTCCTGATACAGAATGACATTAAAGAATATATTTTAAAAACAGACAGAAAAAAATCTAAGAAAGGAATTGGTTATGACAGACATCCCGTATGCACAGAATTTATGTGAAAATACGTGCAGAGGCATTCAGTCCACTGAGACATTTTCCATATTGCCTATTTCTCTCTTCAGTATCAAAGCCTTGGAAATACCCCTTCTTTTAGGGTAATTATTGCTTCACTGGGAGGCTTTTCTTTTCCTACTGATGCAGTAGTCAGCAACATATAAATGCAGCCTTTGCTCTTCTGGAATACTTAGCCCTCATGTTGCTGCCAGTCACTTTGAGCTGCAAAACCAAAGTAATTCAGAAGGCACCAAACAGATAATGTGCAGCTTACCTGGTCATCCAGTGTGCACAAGGAATCAAGTATGTTTTATTCAGACAGCATATAATGCAAAGCCATCAAACAATTTCAACTTAAATTCTAAATCTTTTAGAAGAAAGAGGTATGACTGAGCAGCAGTGTTGTAAAACCCCATTTTCAGAGGCTTAGTACTATCAAATGAAAAATACCATTTGGATGCAATTTCCAATGGTTATTGTCAGCCCAAAGAAGGTTTGGAGTGTGTGGTTGTAAGAATAGTTGGTAAAAGTCTATTCATTTATCCTAAGACAAACTGTTTTTCAGCTGCTTTTCATCTCCTGCCTTCCATATTCCTCTCCCCAGTGAAATTACATAGAGCATCTGTCCAACAAAATGCCAAATACATCTTGATAGATTAAGTAGAAATAAGAGGAGGAGCTCACACAGCACAAGGAGGTGGATGGAATATGAGAGAATTGCTTATCCAAGCTGAGGAGAGGGGGTGAAAGAAGAGATTTCAGTATGTTTAAAGAAAAACCGTTACAAAACAAAGTAATAGGTCTCTGAAACTTAATCCGTATGCACAGTATTATTTTTCCTGAAAAGTGTTGTAGTAACATATACACTTCTGCCAATTTTTGTGAAAGATATGTGGAATATATGTCATACCATTAAGTATGAGTTTATAGAGTTATACAAAAGAATTCCCAAAAGTTTGCTTGTTTTTGCTGCTGGTGCTGGTGGTTTCTACCCTTTCAGCTACAGAAACTTAAACCCTAGCAGATCAAAAGCAAGCTAAAAAGTAGATTTTTTCAGTGCAGTTTCATGGTTTTTAAACTCCGAATGGTAACTCTGCAAATCTTGTCAGTTGAAGGTGCTAAATAGTATACGTCCTTGTCAATACTAACAAAAATGTTACTCACTTTAGGAAAACTCCATTTGGCTCACCTCCTGCAACATGAGAAGCAAAAGCAACAAAAAATGTCTTCTGCTCAAAGGAAGGTAGCTACAAGGTTACTGACTACTAATGTGATCGTTCCAGTCTGCAGCTGGGAGGTGTGACCTTGGCATGCCAGACAGTATTAAGCTGGCCATTAGCCAGATGGTTTGCCTCTATTGCAATGAAGATGAGATGGCAGAGAAGGGAATACTGGGACATAAGCAATTACAAAGTCACTTATCTTGTCTAAGCAGTTTCAGCTCTGTTTTCATCATGAAGTTATAAGACAAACTTCTAAGATAAGCAGCTCCAGAGAAATTTGTGGTGGATAACCAACTTGAACTAGATCCCTGATTTTCACATGGCAAGAATTGGACAAGATGACAGCTAGTCAGCCTGGACAAGCTTTCAGTGTAATTTACTTTAGCTAGTGTATGGTGAAGTCTCTAATCTATCACGTCACGTCATCTGGGGTACTTTAAGCTTGTTCAAGTATGCATACACATGTTGCAGTCGCAAGTGTAATTGCAGCATTGTTCTATCTGATACAGACCGCAGTGAAACAAATTTCACCAGCCTTGTGAAAGAGACCATTCCAGTAAACTAACTGGACTGACACTGTATTTAAGGGAAAAGTGTTCTTTAGAAATAAGAATAGCACCTAGTGTTTGTGAGACGCTGTCATAAATGGTTACCCTAAATAAACAAAATCTGTGGTAATTTGAGTAGGCTGAGAATATGGCTGTTTCTACAAGCCCAAATAACACTTACCCAAGATTCTTGGAGGTAATAAAAACAGGCTTCTGAGTGGTGAAGAAGTTATAATTAATCATTAAAGATCATTTACACTGGAAAGTACGTGAAGGTACACTGGAAACCTGGAAGGTGGCCAACAGGTCCTTGCTCTTCCCGTGAGGTATAAAGAATTAGTTTTAAATTTGCAAGAGGCATACCTAAGCCAGTGAAAAACAATTGAAAAAATTGTTAGTGACTGCTATACAGCATTCAAATGTCCACAAGAAGCCATGGTTAAATCAGTGAAGTTTCTGTTGTCTCTGTCATGTGGTCCAGAAAACAATGTTCAAAAGCTGTAGAAAGGCCTATGGAGCTGTAAGTGGTTGTTAACTGCATCTGCACTCCACAGTTAGACAAACCCCTTGCAGCAGAATGGACATATGTCTTCAAAGAGCCTTCAAAATTTGACCTTAAAGCTGTGGAGGAACCAAAAACATTTGTTTTTTTTTTTTTAATTTTTGAGCTTTTCGGACATCTTTGCCAGTCTCTGTCATGCATTCACCAGTGCTGCATGTTCATGTTAACAGTAAGAAAATGTTAATAAATAATATGTTAATAAATGTTACTAAATTGTCATGTTAATAGTAAATAAATATTCTGTATGAGCAATTTTTTGCAATTATAAAACTGTTCAACTTTTGTCTCCTCATTTTCTAAATTGTAGCATTGACCAGTACTAGACATGTGAATAAACTTCAGGTAGAAAACTTATTTGTTACTGATTGCTGTATTTTTCTCCTACTTTATAGAAATCTAATGAGCTCATAACAAGTCTCTTGTTTCTCTCCCCACTCCCAATGCAATTGGAGTATTTTAATATTCAGTTCCTTTTGTAATTTAGACTGATACCATTACATCGAGGGCATGAATGGGTCAGTAGAGCATCTGAAGCTAATTTGTAGCCTCTGGAAATTATTGACTCTGAAAGTTTCATACTACTGCCAAATTTCTGTAACACTTTCTTTTTCAAGCCACCTTCAGTTATAAGGAATTTATAATAAATTGTAGAAGGCCATTATTTTTAAGCAGTGTCTATTCAGCAGATACACTTATTGGTTGCAGCAATTCTAACCGGTATTTTACCAGGAGAAAATAAATCCTGACCCCTTCACTCTTATAGCATTATGATCTTACAGGCACAGAACAGTAAATTCTCACATGACTGCAACCCTGCTCTCCATGTAGACATGTCCTAGAACTCAGTGGTAGAAGAGTCCAATTCGTGAGGTGACATCTGGGCCCCACTAAAGCCAATAGCAGAATTCATACTGACTTCAGTAGGGATTTTACTGATACAATACATTTTCTTGCCAGTGTGGTTGTTCTTATTACTCTACATGCTGTAAGGCCTTGTCCTTCGTACAGTCCTAGACCACATACTGTTTTAAGAAAAGATATTGCCCATTTGTTCTTTCTAACCTTTTTCTTTTTTTTTTTTTTATCTCTAGCAGCCCACATATATCATCTTAAAGGTATAAGTAAACAGCGGGGAAGCACAAAGAATGACAGTAGGACAGTGCAGCACAGCTAAGCCATGGTGCACTCGTTGACTCATAGGTTCCTGCTGCCTGTTACATGATAGTCATCTTTGCACATTGTGCCAGCTTTGACCAAAGGGCACTATAATTTCTTTTTCATCATAGTACAAGCCTAAATTCTTGTAATGCTTTCTCAGCTCTTTTCTGCAGTATGTGATTTGATTTTTGGTTTGTCTCAACCGTATGTACACTTCAAGTGCCCATTATCATCAGGATTTCATTAGATGAAATAAACAGAAGCCTGTACTGGGCATTTCTGAAGAGTTAAAGAAAGTAGTAGCTATTTGGAGAGAAAAAGAAAGAACTTACTCAGATGCACCTTTATACACATATGGAAATATTTAGCTACTCGTTGTCACATAGGCATTTCCTATAGATGTGGTATAATACACAGTAGTAAAGTTGCAACATTTCATAAAATCTGCAAGCATGTAGTTTAAAATATTTGCAGGATATACTTTTAAAATTCCCAGGAGCAGGTAGGTTAGGTCTCAATAGTTTGGCTGCAGGGTGTTTTTTGATTTCTGTTGTTGTTGTTGTTGTTGTTGTTTCTTTTTTCTTTTTTCTTTCTTTCTTTCTTTCTTTCTTTCTTTCTTTCTTTCTTTCTTTCTTTCTTTCTTTCTTTCTTTTTTTAGTAATTATGACTTTTTAAAACAAAGTATAAATTTGAGATGAACTATTGTCACAAAGTTGGCCAAGTAAGGAACTAATTTATATAAACTCACGTACTAGATATCAAGCATCTGGCTCTTGCTGTAAAATGCATAAAAGACACCTAAAAACAGTATTTATGTAGGACATTAGAGATTCAGTTATCAGGCTCTACAGTGATTGCTGTCACTTTATTTTTAGCTGCTCTTTATTATATATCCTCCACTGAGTACTTTTATTCCCCAGGTGTCTGGAATTCCAAAATTTTTGATCATCAATCAAATCCTGCAGAATGATAGAAAATAAAGTAGGACTCTTTTCAAGGCAGCTAATATATATCTCATTTCCTGCAGTTCTCACATAAACAAAATTGCTTTAAACAGATAAACTGATTTAAGTAAGGGAAGTGGAAGTTAAGAATTACAGCTTTGGTCCTACAATGGGATCTCTCTGTGTGAGACCTTGGCAAGAGCAAAGCCTTGCTCATTAAATCTTTGGAGCAAAAGGATACAACAGAATTGTCGGTAAAGATAGTGTAATGAGGTAATCTCTGTAATGGTGAAGCTGGGAATTCATTTAATATCGCTCACATTTTTTAAAGTGCACTCTGAATATTCTCTAGAGATTTAAACAATTGCCAGGATGTCCATCATGATAAAATCTCTTTTTCCTTTTTTTTTCTTTTTTTTTTGTAACTGTGAAATGGAGGAATTCATTCATTTATATGTATTTTTCTAGTAACCATAAATGTAGGCAAAATGTAATTTACTACAAATTCTCAATATAAACCTTTTTGGTCACTATATCAAGTAGGCATGTTATTCTAACTTTGTCTTCTTCTATTATTTTATGTATGCTGCACTTGTAGGGTCAACTTCAACAAAGTATGGCCTAGTCTAATTTTGCTTCTTCATGTGAATATTCCACTATACAGTAATTGCTTTCAGAATTATGAAGCCAAAAAAAATAATTTGTTTTAAAAACTCATTTCTTCCTAACACAAAATTTTAAAATAATAAAAATAGTCTTATCAGGATATATGTTTGATTTTTAAATGTGTAAATGTCTAAAGAGGATACAAATTATTCTGTCATATTTTTACTGCCCAGGCAGGGTACATAGTTACATTTTTTAGAGATTTAAGTTCTGTTATACATCCCACTTCAGCTATTTGTGTCCAGACTGTGATCCTCAAAACCAACCAGCTGGCTACCCCTTAAACATGGGGTTTCCAAAACACCCAGATTTCTCAGCCTCCACCACTGAAAGCTTAGAGATAACTTATTTCTAAACATCTCCACATGGACGATTGTGCTCCAATACTGTCCAAAAAACTCCTGGCTGTAATGCCATCTTATATTCTTACACAGTCCTTATGGAGCAGGTGATGTAATAGCTAACGCCTGGGGTAAATGTCTCCATGCTTTCTGTTTCCTAGGAAAGAAGTTATAAGCTCACACTGCAATAAGGGAGACTTCAGTCGGACATGAGGAGAGCAAAAAGTCTCAGGGTACCTAAATGTCATAATAGGCTCCCTGGTGGTGAACATGTGGGCTGCTAAGTGGAGGATGTGGCTTCAGAGGTCGGAACTGCAAGTGCAGCTTGTCTCTGCTCGTCATGCAATTAGTAGGCACTTGGAGATGCTGTCATAGCAGAAAAAATAGTTTCACAGGTAACTGGTGAACATGTTCCCCTGGAATAAGGAAGATTTGGGTTTCGATCCCTTCTCCAGTAAATAAATGATTGTGTATCTTATGTAAAATAGACACTACATTAAAAACCATCATATCATTCAGCTAGAATATGGGCAATTGTCTTTACAAGAAAATTTGCTTGTTTTTCTGACTGTCTTGGAAATCATTCCAGGCATGTTCTGCTATGAGCTAAGAAGACGTATTCTCCATTTCTGCTTCTATGTAGTCCAGAATCATGATCTATAGTTTGAGGACTGTCCAGTGACCCCAGATGATACTTCTCTCTTAGACAAAACACATTGCAAGTGGAAAAGTTTTCCATCAACCACTCTGCTGAATTGCAAATGAAAACTTATTCCACTTAAAATATGGAAATATTAATGATCAGTGTTCCTTTACTGGTAAACTCCCCCAAAATCAACAACATATAGTGTAAATCATATTGTGAAATCTGTCCCCCTAGAACTTTATCGTTTCTTTTGGGCAAAATCAAGTAGGAAGAAAGTAGGTACTACCTTCTGACTGAGGGCATTCAGACCTCAGCTCTGACTGACCATAGGCTCATGGGTTTTGCACAAAGTAGGCACTATCCAGTACGATAGAGAGCATTTCCTGAAAGGACCATTCACCTCAAATATATGTATCAAGCTATCTCATCTGCATTAATCTACAGCTGCTGCAGCCATTTGTAAGGGGATTCTTCAGACGGTGAATGGGTGGCAGGGGATCTTCAGGTGATCGCTCAGCTGACAACAGGCCAGAAGTTTTTCAGGTCATACACCTCGGTTTTCTTAGTCCAGCCCAGCCGGTCTATATTCTTTATCAATCTGTCTGTTCTACTACATCCAACTACCTCTATATCAGTTCATTAAAATGGGATCCCTAAGGTAGGGAGGAGGCCTTTGGATAACCAGTTATCTGAAAACAGCCAAAAGAAATGTAAGAGATTGTGCATTTGAATTACGTTCTGCTTTTCTGACCCAGCACTTTAAATAATAGGCACATTATCTTGTGTCTAAGCAGGCTTTGTAGGTGCATGAGTACATGGTGACCCAATAGGTCATTGTTCTTGGAGAACTAATATAGAAAGTCTCCGAAAGTGTTTGTCAGCTTCTGGTTGTAGCTTATTCTGGTCTGGTCAATATAAGTGTTGCCATGTGTCTTCTTAGAGGGTATCGCATTCTCACACAAGACTGTCTAGATTTTTCACTCAAATTCAGAAGTTGCTTTTTCCTGAGTATGGCTGCTAGTACATCCACATCTCCAAGAAGCTGGTTGCCATCCATACTGACCAACCTGTGTCTCAGCCTACCAGATGGATGAGCTCATCTCCATTTTGCGGTAAGAGCATGAAGCATGGCTTTAAGAAGAGTACTATTTCCAGATGGAGTTTCTGCTAAGATAGTTTATTTTTCTTCCTTGTCAGCGTTTTTTTTTTTCCCTGTCCTCCATCACATATTGTATACGGGCAATAATAATTACAAAAAAAAAAAAAAAAAAGCTGCAAAAACACAACTTAAAAAAGAAAATGCAGATTATAGTGGTTCACAAGCTGAACATATGTTTGCAATGTTATGCTGCTGATGCTGAAAAAAAATAAAAGTTAAAAAAATCCAACCATCACATTGGAATATATAAGCAGTAGGGTAGCTTGCAAAATGCATGAGTAGTAAGGCATATAAAGACAGTGTACCTCCAAAAAGATTCCTTTATTGATGAGCAATCTTAAAGAAAAATGTTATTCCATATGCCTGTTCTCAAAACAGAAGCTCCAGTTGGTGCACTGCTGAATTTTCTGGGAATAGTCTTGGGAGACATCAAGCTAAAATTGTCTGTAGTTTCAGCAGATCTTGTTAACCATTCTCTGAGTTTGCTTGGTTCTTAATTCTTGAAATGCAGTTCTTCCTTTTGCCAGTTTCTGTGACTGATGAATTCTTACTGAATTCATCATCACTCTTGTCCAAATTGCTCTCACCTTTTGACTCTCAGCCACTTCTAACTCACTTAAATCTTCTGCAGCTGTAATCTCTCAATATTCTGTACCTCAGATGAACTCTTGACATTTCCTTTTCTCCCACCTGTCATTCTGAACAAGCTATACATTTTATATGAAACAGACACTCATCAAAGTTATCGCACCATCCTTTTGCTATGCCAGTTCCATTATAGTGTTGGTTATGCATTAAACATCACAGTGCATCTTGTTTATTTCTCACATTTCTTGCATTACTATTCAGGCATTTAAGTTTGGTGCATAAATCGAGTCTTAATAGAGCAATAGGTGAAAGAAACAAAAAAAAAAGAAGAAGAAGAAGAAGAAGGAAGAAGGATAGTGGCTCAGTCTCCCCTAGTTTTAGACCTTATGCCCTTCATGGTCTTGTGTGGACTTTCAGCTGCCAGTCTATGGCCCTAGTTTGAAGTATCACTCACTAGATTAACAGATGGCAAACTAAGTGGCTTTTCTCTTTTCTCATGAGGCAGAATACACCCCTGGCCAACACAATGCTAGCACACATTCAAGAAAGACAAAAGCTTATTGGTGACACCGCATTGCAGCATTCATTTCCAGAGCTCATTTTCCCCGAATCTCACCTGTGAGGACTGAAGAGGATATCTCCCAAGCTCTCTGCTCTCACCTTTTTTCCCAGAGACTGGTAATAAAATTCAGTGACTCCTGGAAATATAATTGTCTATGTGCAACTGGGAAAACAAACATTACATGCGTATTTGTAATGCATGTTTCATGAAATAAACGTGCATAAGGTATATTCAATAATATGCCTATTCAAAATGCACAGTGTTCTTTATGGTACTTATGCACAATTTGGTCTGCCATTTGCTACCTTTAAAAATGTAACATTGAAAAGGTAATAAACTTGTTTAGTATGGTAATGTGTAATAGTGCATCCTGTTGAAGGAATATTTTCAAAGGCAATTTCAGGTCTGGCCACAAAAATCAAAATAAATGTGTAATATTAAGCTGATAGTCAAAAAACTTCTTTATATGGGGGTACTCTTATTCATCTAAACATTTCGTATATTCTGCTAGCAGACTATATAAATATATACTAGTGTACTAGTGTGTAGTTTGTACTAACAGAAGTGATAACATAGTGGAAGTTGGCCTGTTTAACACCACAGATTTAGTGCAACACCTTTGTATTAGCAAGTCCTTAATTCTGTAAGGGCAGTTGCGCAAATTGTGCTCTGAAGTATGACCACAACGTCTGCAGATTTAGATACCTCTGTTTTTTTATAGAATAGGAAAGTTAAACAAATAACTTGTTAATGAAAGCAAACATGCACTGGTTGAATGGGTACGTACAAGGTATATACAATGGGTAAGTACAAGGGAGAAGGTAGCGAACATTGAAATCTTGGTCCTTAACGTTATGAAAAGCAGAAATGCTGCCATAAAGCAAGACAGTAATATGGAGTTTGTCAGGGTGTCAGAAGGGGACTATTGTGACATTTGTATCTCTGAATTGGAGCTATTCTGGTGTGACTAGAAGGTCATCATAAGTTCTGACAAGATATCACAAAAGGCATCAAAAAGAAATTAGGAATTTCAGGGCCAAAAGTACTGCTTTAAGTATGCATTTTTTTAACTTAATAACAAAAATCAATAATGGATACAAACGAGAGATTCAAGTATGTCATGGTTTTTGCTGGGACAGAGTTAATTTTCTTTGCAGAGGCTCACACAATGCTGTGTTTTGGATTTTTGATGAAAATAGTGGTGATGTTTTTGGTTGTTGCAGAGCAGTGTTTACACTGAGCCAAGGACTTTTTTGCTTCTCGTGCTGCCCTGCCAGCGAGGAGGCTGGGGGTGCACAAGGAGCTGGGAGGGGACACAGCCAGGACAGGTGACCCAGACTGACCAAAGGGATGTCCCATACCATGTGGCTTCATGCTCAGGAATAAAAGCTGGAGTAAAGAAGGAGGAAGGGGGGGAACATTGGGAGTGCTGGCATTTGTCTTCCCAAGAAACCATTACGCGTGAAGAGCCCTGCTTTCCTGGAAGTGGCTGAACACCTGCCTGCCCATGGGAAGTAGCGAAAGAATTCCTTGTTTTGCTTTGCTTGTGCGCGCTGCTTTTGCTTTACCTGGTAAACTGTCTTTACCTTAACCCATGAGTTCTTGCACTTCTACCTTTCTGATTCTCTCCCCATCCCACCTGGGGAGAGTGAGTGAGCAGCTGCGTGGCACTTAGCTGCCTGCTGGGGCTAAACCACAACAAAGTATCATTTTCATTCAGTAATAATGAACCAATATAGGCTTACCTTAATATAGTGCCCTGCCAGAAATTTCACTGCAAAGATACAAAGGATGAGCAACCTGCTGTATAAAGTCACCTGCTAGGCTAACAGAATTGCAAGAATTTATCCAATTTGGCATTTAACTATGTAGATTCCCAGCCTCCACTTATGATGACTTTTGCTCACTTTAACAGTGCATGCCTCTAGCCCATTAAAGCTGACAGGTCACAGATGGTTTCGCAGAAGTTTTTCTGGTATACTGGCTACAAAAGCTGGTTTGGATTGGAATCAAGCTGTTTATTGCCGAGTATGATGTAACACACTGATGGTGGTGAATCAATTAGGTGTTTCTGCAACAGCCTGCACAGCAAAAATAGCATTTACTGCCAAGCAGTAAAGTGATTAAGTAGAAAATCTGGAATCTATTTTTTTCAGGTGACAAGAGAGAACATTATGTTTTAAAATCATCTGGAGTTCCCAGAAAGCAATCCAAATTTATGGCAATGTAGGTGGGGGACTCATCAGCTGATGGGGTATAATGGATGAATTATGTGCTAGTTGTAGTAAATCTGGATGTATTGTCATACTCTGCACTCCAGTGACCAGATTGTCACAGGCTGCTTGCATACCTTTCCTCTTCCTCAAGCACAGGCATGCTTTATCTTGAGCATATAGCTGATGCAGCAACAGTATGTGCTTGTCTCTGAGCTAGGCTACTTCAGTCTTTTTCTGTGGAGAGTAATCCAAAACCCAGTGAAGTTAAAAAATTTCCTTAGAGCCTCAGAATGCACTCTTAATAGACTTTTTTCTACCATGTACACTCAGTAACTTTTATCTGTGTAATTTAATGTTTCTGCAACAAAATAATCATTTGTTTAGTCATTTACTTTTCATTACTTCAGAACAAAATGGATTTAGCCCAGACTCTATCAAGACACTAATCCCTGCACTGCTGGGATATATAGTGAATGTATAGTGTTGGGAATACAGTGAACTGTTTGGATTGGAGCTCTGTAATCAGTGTTGGGCTGGGTACTGGCCTTAAACTTAGTGGTATTGAGAATATTTGCATATTATAGAAATCATAGCCCAGAAGCCTTTGTTTCCAGAAAAAAAAAAAAAAAAGTGACAATTCTGGTAGAAAAAAGTAAGCGAAAGGAAAGGAAAGGAAAGGAAAGGAAAGGAAAGGAAAGGAAAGGAAAGGAAAGGAAAGGAAAGGAAAGGAAAGGAAAGGAAAGGAAGAAGAGAATTACAGCACAGTGATCCTTCCTTGTGCCATTGGTCTACTTGCTATACATATTCTACTGGTAGGATACAAAATTCAAGCCCATTCCATTAAAGCATTTTAAAACACTTCAGAAAGCATTAAAATGCTGTCTTACACTTTTTTAATAATTCCACGTGGGACTCCATAGGTTCTAAGGCATTGTTAAAAGCTGTCACTCTTTTTGTCATTTGTACGGCTGGAGAATGACAAGGATTTCATGGTGTTAATTAGAAAGTAAATAAACAAATGATTAATTAAAATAGATTTCTTAAATATAGCCAGCATGTAAGAAGAAAGCCAGTTAAGAGCCCTAGATGATGAGTAAAATGGGAATGCATAAAGAGAATCTCTTAATATATGCCCCCTTATCCAAATGGGATCTCCTTGTACAGCTTAATGATTTAAATGTAAGCATCTTACTTCTTCTAAAGAGCACAGAGCACTTTCTCAATGAAGATGTGATACAGAGATTGGATTTCTTATTTTGTTTTAATTAGGTCAAATTTACAGAAGATATCAAAAGAAAGAAACAAGATACCATTTGCTGCATGCATATTCTCCCTAAGCACATCTATCACTTTTCCCTGTCCTGACTGAACCCACTATGTACTTGTAGCTAAATTCTATGTACTCCATTCTTTTAGTACACTGGCTATTTGACAGAAAAATTCCCTTGGCACAAAGTCTTATTGAAGCAGCCAGATATACTAGTGAGTACTAATTTGCATCAAACATTACACAGATTCAAATAAAATTCATCTAAACTAGCTTAGGCTCCAAATTCCCTTCCTCCTACTCATTAGTGGCCTGATTCCAAACATGTTGATGGACTGAGCTGTCAAACAACCACATTATAAATCCTATTCTTTTTTACAGTTTCTTGACCCAACAGCAGAAAATCAGGCAATTCAAAATGCTTACCACACACAGCATACGTTCTGTGGTGAGAGTGAATCTACATGTCAGATACAGAATCCTAGGGTAAAGGGAAGAGGTAGAGTTCACTAGTCCTTATATTCACTGGAGAGATGAACTAGGTTTTGATTATACCTTCGCCCCCATTAGAGAAGATGCAGACTCTCTGGGTCAACTCCCTCAGCCAAGAGATTTAGGAAACTCAAGAGCCTCTGGAAGACAGTCTACACTACATAAGGTAAGTATCCACCTCTTTCCATTGGCAGTTTATGAAATCTACAGAAATGTTTATAATGACTGCAACTACATGGGATCCAGGCTATCCAGTGGTACTAATCCATTCTAAAATAACATCTAATAACCATACATGGTTAACTCTTTTAGTAACAGAAAATGATGACGCACCTTATAACATTCTCATTAGCTTTGCAGTTAGGAGACTTACTTAGAAGAGTAGACCTCAGCTGTAGGATCTCCACTTGTGGGCAGTAATGTCAGACCACTGTCTCCAACATCCTAGTATCCATGGCGTTCTGCTGGAAGCATTCTCTGTGCTCTGGACTATTCTGTTTTGGACTCATAACTGTTTTGGTCACTATCTCTTGAAGCTGGTCACTGTGCATTTAGTGTAAAAGAGTTATCCTAACTTTCACCTGGGATCAGGCAGAACCGGACACCCACACAGCTTTTGTTGGGAGGTTCATTAACCTAAAGGCTCATGGAATAGAAGCTGAAAAATCTACTAGGAGCAGGACAATACCATAGATCTCACCTACCTCATCTAAGAACCCTGAATAAAAGACAAAAATTAGGTGTTCCCTTTCCCACATTCCTGATCTATGATTCTTACATTCCTGGTGACACAGTGGTTCAACATGAACAGCAACATTAGCCCACCAAGTTCTCCATGTATCTGCACATCAATGACTAGCACAATTTCCTGGCAGTGTGGACATACATACCTGCTAAACTTGAGATATGCTCAGGTTTCCTCTTCCTGGGCAAGTGCTTTAGTTAATGCCATTGTATAAAGGGCGAAATATCCCATCACAATTAACTGAGATGCTTATGCAGCATAGCAGCATTGGAAAATATGTGAAAAGTATCCTGTGTCTGCATCTGGCCTCTTAAAGGCAGATCCAGCCCTGAGCTGACTGGGGAGGCCGCACACCTTTAAAGGAGACTATATGACCATGGCAGAGAAAAACTCTTCCCTTCAAACTGATCCCCTCCTCCTGTGTTTTGCAGAAGCCTAAACAAAAAAAGGTCACTATGTCCCTCCTAATTTTCTACATATGAAGTTCTTATGTGAGCATGTTGTGCTCTTGTCATTTCTGTTATTGACATCTGTGCTTATATTAGAATTTTTCAAGGACCATGTAAAGCCACAATACTTTAAGTTACACAATAAATCAAATTAATGTGAGACAAAACACCACATAGTCACACATTTTCTAAATGAAAAGTATATGTATAGTTGTTCAAAGTCAGGTCTTTCCATTTGTGTTTTGTTTTGTGTTTTGTTTTTGTTTTTGTTTTTATTTTTAGAATAATTAAAAAACTGTCACATTGTTTTTTGTAATTATCTTGTTATTTTGCCTGTCTAGCTTTATTTAACCTAAAATGGTAAGTATATCGTCTGAAGCATGTTCAATGCCCTGGCTGCAATTAATTTACTGTAGTTTCTGCTGCCATAATTATGCTAAGCTTAGAAACTGAAATTAGAATATGCCAATTAAAAGCTTGATCAAGTTTTAATGTATCAAATGGTAAGTATATAATAGATTGTCTTCCTTGATTTTTGTAACTATGTTTAGTGGTTCACAAACTACTGAGCTTATTGCAATTCTTAGTTATGAGAAGGTTACAAGGTTTGGCTTAATTAGCTAGTGTCACAGAATATATTAATTTACTTCAGTAAGTTATGACCAGGCTGCATTAGTCTGCATATAAACATATTTCAGTATTCTGTGAGAAAATTTGGTGGTTTTGAAAAGTATCTGTTGTATAACAATTTATTTCACCATTTTTCTTAAGCTCAATGGCCTTCCCCACGTTCCCAGAGAACATATTATTTCATACCAAATTTGACTATAATTTTCCATTTGAAGGAAACACATCAGTGGCCACGACATACACTTTGAACTAAGCAAGGTGGTAAAAAGTTGGAGCTTTGCTGAAGTTCTGGGAGAAACAAGGTTTGCTCTATTATCTCTAGATTGTAAAAGACATCAGGCTCATACTTCAGCTCATTCAGTGACCACTGGAGAGATTCCCTTGTTTATCTACAGCACTGAACAAATGATTGTCTTTACAGAGGAGGAGTGCTACAGCTTTCAAAATGTCATCCTTTCCTAAGCCATTACCAAACTCAGGACACTAGATTAAATTAAAAAATGCTTACACTTTTTGATACTTATATTCTCATGGTTCTTTATATCACTGAAACATACATCTAAGGGTCAGGTTCAGAGAACGAAATTCAGAGTACTACTAGAACGTAGACTACTGAAACTAAAACCAAAGTCCTGAAAACCCTCCCTCATCATTGCTTTTGAAATATGGAGCCAGTTGAACTTCTAAAACCTCTTGCTTTGTAACTCTGAATATACCCAGAAGCTACTCAGTTTTGGCATGTCTAAGAACTCATGGCAAAGATCAACAATGTTTCAAGCTCCAAAAAGCTACCTAATTGTCTGGCTAAGTTTTTGGACACACCTCATCTTGTAATTATTCACTGAAGGTGGATGTATAATACACTGACAGGTTCAACATCCGCAGAAAATGTGCCAATAATTTCATTTTTGTCTGAAATCAGAACCAGAAATGAAACCACATCCTGAGGAAGTCACCCACAAAATGCAGAAGATGCTTCTGCAGGGACTAGGGTGCATTGCTTCTGTGTCTGTGAGAGCATTCAAACCCTTCACTAGTGATTCTCCTGGCATATCCTGACAGGAGAGGAAGAAAAGGAGGAAAGTTTCACTATGAACTGTATTCTGGGGTAAGAATTCAAACTCCCCTGATCTGGAAGAAGACCACAAAAACAAGTTTAACTCTGTAAATTGCTTGTGTTTATAGGGTTTGTAGTGCTCCCCTAAAGTAAGCCACTGTTCTCTCTCTCCTTCATCAATTCTGAACAGCTCCATGCTGGCTTTACCCTGGTGTGCTGGCTACCACAACTCCCCATCTAAGGTGCCTACCTCTGCCCATGCAGTATACACAAAGGCTCACTTGGGCTTTGCTGATGGTCCTGGATTCAGCCTCTCTAGGACAGCAAGGCTTGAGACCAGACTCAGACACGACTCCCAACAGAAACTGCTCTGCATGAACACCATTTGTGAAAAGCATTGATACATATGTCCTACCAGACCAACATGTTCTTCAAGGAACCAGCTGAACTATAGAATTTGCCAGTGGTTCATGATTAATAATGAAGTTGTTTAATCATTAAGAATACAGAAATGTGTGAAATTCTCTCAGATGAGGCTCTTTTCAACTGAACTGAGTTACATTGGTCTTGGGACAATCCCTCCAGTATGAAACAAGTCTCATTGTAGTGTTGGTGTCCTACTCAGTAACACCAGTTACCAAAGGAACTTGTGTATCTCCAAAGGAAAATGGCCAGGGATTACTTCTACTCTAACAGTCCTTGGTTTGTTACGTTCTTTACTGGCAATCAGAAGTCAGTCAATTATTGACATCGTGCATCACAATAGAAAATCTTGTCCAAGTAGGAAACTGTTTATAATTAACTGTTGCTAATAAACTTCATGTATAGACTGTCCTTAGTGTTGTGTAAGTGGACCTCATTCAGTTTAACATAATCCACTTTGGATTTTTTTTGCTTTTTTTTGTTGTTGTTGTTAGAGCAGAACAGTTACTCCTCATTTAATTGACAGCACTGGAACATTTAATTTTAGAATAAAGCAGTCTAGTTTCTTTTGAATTATTTTGGAAGTAAAATGTGTAGAATTAATAAAATTTTTTTAGAGGTGAAATACAGTCCCTCTAGCATTGTTGCAAACAGGCTGTTTTGCACAGTGAATTTTTCCTGTTCCCAGTAGTGCCCTCCCTTCTGCTCCATTCTGCACCAGTAAGAGGACAGCACACATTCGGCAGGAGGTGGATCCACAGAGGACAGTTCAGCAAACAGCATCAAGCATGACACAAGTTTGGAAAATATGGCCAAAAAGTGAAAGAACCAGATTTATTCAACTAATGAGAGAGTATTCTTGATGCAGGTCTTCAGATACATGAAGGTTTCTGAATAGATTTCTTGCCCCAGTAGGCAGGTATTACAGTGTATAAGGAAAAAAAAAAACACAGAAAGTAGGGGAAGATACTGGAAAATTAATTTGTTTTTCAGTAAGATTTTAAATCTATGGTACAAATGTTCTATACACTTCTAAGACTTAACAGGCATGTATCTTTCAGTATTTGTTATATTCTTCTGAAATAGCTGCATAGTTGAACAATCATATTTGTTCTACGTATTTGCTTGTCCTATTTTATTCCATTTTAATGCAGTAGTTGTTATAAGAATACATTTAATTGTGCAGAAAAATTAAAACTAATTAAAATTAATCTCAGTGTTCTATGTAACTATTGCAATCTAAGCTGCCAATATATTTGAAATGAACTTGAGATGTCATAATTTTAACTTCATATTTTAATATTACAGTATGAAAAAAGTAATGTTTCATCTGATCTGTTATAAAGAAATGGGGATGTTAAAATTTCTTTGAACTTTAAACTTTCTATGAGGAGTTTGAAAAGCTGTGAGAAGTATTTATTCTGAATATTTCAGTTGCAGAGTAATTTCTTCAAAATAGTTCAGATTTCCAAAGATTTTTATTTTAAGTGATCTAAAGAAAAAAAAAAGTTGTTCCTGAACTGAAATAAATTGCCTTCTCCTAGAACTGATATGAATTATCATTACTAGATTTATATGTAATCTGAATTTCTCATCAAGGAAGTTAATAGCCATCAGCAAAGTTAAATGACTGCAGAGCTATACAAGCATGTACTACTTGTTAGAAATTATTTCATTGTTCTTAAAATAAATTTTCACCACGGGCTTGAAGAAATTCACTGAACTCAAAAGAAATACCATTTTCCTGTAGACTAAAATCTAAAAACTTATTAACTGCTAAGACTTACAGATCTCCATCAAGATGAAGTTTGAAACGCAATTATGATTATGATTGTATTTTATCTTTGATGGTAGTTGCCAGCAACTACAAGGATGGAGCTTTTCTAGTGAAGAAGTACTTTTCCTGTTCTTATTATTCAGGAGATGCTTTCAACATTTTTCCTTAGGATTGAAGATCATATTGTAAGTGCTTAAAAATAACTACCAGTACCTAACACTTTTGATTATTTCTTCTAACTAATGAGATCATAGGAATGTTCTCATGCTATCATTAGCTTCTCTTCCATTAAACACTAATTTAAAATAAAAGTATGAGTGGTATCTTGATGTTTGGAAGAACAACAATAGTCTAGGAAGAAAAATTTATTAGGGGAAACAGTCTCCCTACAATTCCATTGACAAAAACAATATTTCACAATGTGTCCAGCTAATTCAAACTCTATACATTTTTGCGTATATAACTTTAGCTTTTCCTGTTGTCGTACAAGGCTCTTGCCTTCTGAGTGATACTTACATTAGCACCTCATTAGTTAGCCTGTTATCCTTGTCTTGTTTGCATACATGGAACTCTGGGGAACTCTTATTCTTGCTTTATTCCTTTACTTGAGAAGAGCTGGCTGTCACAAACCAAAGCTACAGAGTATTAGGTCTCACTCCTGCAGGCACCTCTGCTACCAGAAGTGAAAATATGTAGACCCCTTGTCCAGGAAGAAAATATCACATCTATCAGATCTCTCAACATGAAAAAATAAAGGAGACACATATAAATTTGGAGGAGAAAGAGATTCATAAAACTAACAAATGCAGGACAATTAGAAGGATACATTTGTGCAATAGGATCTAAGGTTTAATAATGCACATCTCTGAAGATATAGGGCATACACATTAGAAGGAGGACTAAGATGTACATTGGAATTTATTGCTTCAGACACACAAATGCAGCTGAAAAAGATTAAATTTGCATAACTTCATAGCCTCTCTACTGGTTCAGATAGAAATCTACTAATTCTGCTATATCAGTGCTTGTTATATCAGTCACTGGAAAAAGAACTTACTACAGCATAGTCAGGGCCATGGTGTGACCACAAAGAACAAAGCATTATTCCCTTATACTACGGCCAAGGACATAAATGAGGGGTTTGATGGGAAATACTTTTTTTTTTACTGAAAAGAATTTGACTATGAGTGCATTTTGCCTAGCCAACCAACAGACCCCATAAAAATACACATTTGACCTTGTTCACATGCACAAAACTGTTGTCATACTGGTTTCCATCAGAAAGGGTTGTCTGAGCAGAGTGTCTGAAACCTGCTCCACAGATGTCCTGGTGATGTGGAAGGTTAAAATTAAGAGGCCAGATCGTAGGTTTAGTCATAAAGAATTTGCTCATCGGCACAGACGCTGGCACTGTGGTTCATTGGATCTTCTCATCACCAGTACAACAATGTCATGGCTGCAGACATGGTTTCATTAAGCTTGTGAGCAGGTGGAATAAGCTTGTGCAGCGTGATTTTGGGTGTGCTCACTTGAAGATGTTAGCTTGCTGCCACAGCCTATAGCCAACTGGCCAGATAGAGATTGTGCCCCAAAGCTGATACCATTTTCATAAAACTGTGTGAGTAGTAGGAGAAATGGCTAAATGAAGTGGGTTCCAACTACAGGGAGTTTTAGAGGCTACAGACCTGTTTCTCCATGAGCCTTTTGTATTTTCCAGGTATGCTTTGATTTGCCTAGCAGGAAGCAGTGGCATGCTGCCTATTTCTATAAGAATCAATATTGAAAGGAAAAAAAGAGAAATAAATAAAGAACTTCTGTGAAGGAAAGTCTGTGAAACTGCCAGATAGAGACATTATGAAACAAACTTACAATTCAGAGAGAGAGAGAGAGAGAGAGAGAAGTGGCAAAGGGGAGGAGATGTTTTTCAGGCACAACACCAGAGTGCTTGGCTCTGAAGTTATGTTATATATGACTGCTGCTGTGCAGGAAAGTATGTAAATAAAAGCTGAGGATATTTCTTTGACTCCTTGTCAGCAAGGAATATAGCCTCACCAAGTCTCAAATCATGACTTTCCTTGTACATTCCTGCAAATCCTTTGGCTATAAGACCATAAATGATCTGAGGCATAAATGAGTCAACTTGAAGGAAAAAAAAAAAAAAAGAAAACAGAAAGATAAATACCTGAATGACCTTTTATATTTCTCTCAAAATGCTAAGGATAGTATAAAAATATCTCCTTTAATGTCCAAAACCTTTGCTCTGAGAAAAGATCACTAGAAACTGATTTATTTTTTACATAACACTCCCTTGCGCCAATGGTAATATGAAAAACACACATTCAAGCAATAAACAACTGCTTACAGTAAAGAATATTACCTCAAGCAATCTATGAATGAGCCAGGATGTTTTGAAGTACCAATTTATTAGCTAAAAATTGTAAGAACATGGAAGAATTTGTTAACATTTGGTACTGTATTTTCCATAAATATTTCTCATCGTGTATGCTACTGGTGTACATTTCGAAGCTTGTAACAACTCTCTCCAATTAGATATTTTGCAAATACAAAGTGCTTGGGGAGTAAAACAGAGATTTATTATGTAACACCAGGATTATATTGCTTTTGTACTCTTAGGCACGTTGGAGCAGCAGGCATATCTAAAGGAACCATGCAAGAAGGCAAAGTCAGAAAAGTGTGATCTGTGCTTTCTACAGAGGCAACAACTATTACCTTTATCCCAATTCCTCCAGTTTTACTTTAAACATATCTACCTGGAACATTGCAATCTGGATAGGGGAAACTTATTAACAAATATTTTATTACACCTTTTTCCAACTTCAATATTCAAACTCATTGCTACCCCTGACTCTCTGTCAAAGAGAAGGTGATGGCTGGACCCTGCACACCAGCTTGGTTTTGCAGTAGCAGTGAAATGTATTTACTTTGGCTCAGGGGTGGTTGTCAAAGCACATGCACAGTTTCCATCTTTCAAACTTTTCAACACAACAAAAACGCTCGTGTGTCAGGAATTTTGGCTCGAGTATTGATCCCGCTCAGGTCCCCAGGCAGAGATGACACTCTCCTACTCTCTTCTCTCCAAAGAGAGTGGCTTCTTTATAAAACTGAACAAGCTCAGATTAGCTACTGCCTAGATCTCCTTTAGGCTACTTCACTTTGCGCAGGAATAAGGATGTGGAAAAACGTGTTTCGCAGCACCACCTGGTGGTATTGACTTATTATAGTTACTGGTGTAGCCCTGGGAAACATCCTAGCTGTGTTGTACAGGTAAGAAGGGAACAGGAGCAGGGCAGTGTATGGGAGCAGTGCAGAGTTGTATCACTGCTCGTAGCGGTGCTTTTTCAAGGGGAAACGGGAAAACAGACTAGGCATTTGAGGCTTTGCACTGGATGTGCCATGAAATAACAAAGCTTCCTTCTGTGTAGAAATATATTTGCAAAGAGACAGGGTGTCAAAAGTTATTCCTTGTGAAAATGTAGATGTTTCAGACATCTTTCCAACATGACAAAGAAATTTATACCCCTCTGATCGAGAGGCGTGTGATGTTTTCAGAGAAGTACAATCTGGACTCTTTCAGCACCTTGCGGGAGGAACAATAAGCAAGCTAAACTCCTGTGAATTACACATGATGTTTGCTTTTGACATCTAAAATGCAAAAGCATGAGAACAAGAGACTAGAACCAAAAATATACATTATCTAGAAAAACTTGCTCATCTTTCAAAGAAAGGTTGTTTCAAGGGAAAGTACCACGAAGGGGAAAAAAAGAGCTTTTAACAATAAACACAAATACGTGGCTGTTATGTCAATATACTGATACATAACCTTAGATAAAGTAGAAGCCTTTAGCTGAACTTCAGCCACGGGGCAAATTCTAAGTCAAACTTTTTTTTTTTTAATTAACTTTCTTCTTAACCATTTCTCAGGCTAATATACTCATAAAAATGAATTATTTACAAAAAGATGCAACCTCCCTCATAGACTATCCTCTAAGATTTCCATGTGACATGTAAGGAAAACTCTGTGCCAAAAAACAAAGCCTGCAGAAGCCAGAAATGCTAAAGAGAAGGATCTATGACCTGCTTCTGCAAGGGAATGAGGCTCCCAGCATCTAGCGAGGCAGCTCCCGCCACCCAGTTAGCATATCCTTAGTGTCATCTGTTCCTCTCCTTTCCGCTTCCCACCCCCAATAATTTCCAGCTTTGCTTTTCCTAGAAAGCATCTTCGCCTCTCTTAGAAAGTATAGAATATGATCATGGCATTACTTCTGATTTATCTAGCATCTCTATGGATTTCGTAGTCTTGAAATAAATTAATCTGTGCTGCCCAAGGGAGTTTGCAAAGAGCATGGGCTATCCATGGGCACTCTGGGGAACTCCGTCAACTTTTCTTCAGTCCTCTAGTTGTCCTGAAATAATGAAAATTTACTGTACCAAAAAGAGAACAAGAGAAAGAATAAATACACAGAGTCCAGAGTACCAGTCTCTGCTCCAATTAAATCTTAATTCAAAATACTTATTTCTCTCTGTTCCAGGTAAACATCCCCCAAATCAACTGAGAGCCATTCTTTTTCTTTCATTACTTGTCCCAAACCAGATACAGTGGGTTTTTTTTTTTTGCAAATCAGAGCAGTTAAGCTTGCAACATGTCACTGATTATGAATAAAACCAACAATTTTCTCCATTAAAGATTAAGAACAGAAAGAAATGAAGTAAATCACCATTCAGTATGTATTTTCTTATTTGTTGCATTACTTGCTTTAAGGTACTCAGCATCACAAACTACCAAAAGTTCAAGGATTTCCATTCTGTCACTGTATCTGCAAAGTCTGAAGGTACAAAAATCCATACACAAAGCTTTCTCCAAAGGTTAAGTACCCCACTTCGTAACTATGGCACCAGCTTTCTCATGGATCAGAAAGGCAGCAGATAAACCGAGAGCAGATGTCTGTCCTCCTGTAAAATAATTTAAAATATGCTGTTTGCAATTAATTCCCTTTCAAGCAAGGACATATATATGTTAGAAAAATAGCTGAATTGCTTTAAAAATTGTATCAGTGTTGCAGAAACTACCTTTAAACTCAGTAAGTTGTTAAGTTGTTCCAATGGCTTAGCTATAAATCAGTGCTTTATTTCCATTGTGTTTTCTTTAATTCAGTCCTCAGATTGTCAGTTTAATTGCATTACTCTCTGCTTGGCAAAGAGCTTTTTCTTCTAAAACTTTTTTTTTTTTTTTTGCCTTATGTTGATATTCATAAACTGGTGATGTTATAAGCTTATAATCTTCTCTTTGCTAAAGAAAATAGATTTAGTCTCTCCCCTTCACCCCAAGTCTCTGTATGCATGCCTGTTTTCTTGTTTTTTTGAATCTCCTATGGTTTTTGCTATACTGTAAAAACATGAAAAGGTCTTAATGCTTCCTGCACCAAATAAAGATAGTATCTCTTCTACTTCTCTTCTTCTTGGTGTTAATGTTGGTATGTCTAAGGACTGTATTGGCCACTTTGCCACACTCTCACCTGACAGCCTTATTTTCCACAGTGACCCACATTCCTCTCTCCCGTTCCCCTGTAATGCTTTCTAAAGATACTCCATCCTGAGACAGACGCTTCCACCCTCTAAATATGACCTACAGTCCTACAGTCCTTGTTTTGGGCTGCCTGTCTCTACTTTTGCCCTGTTTACTTGGACTTTTCTTCGCAGAGTACTCTGACTGTTGGTTTCCCTCCTGTGGCTATGGAGGAGAAAGCACACCAATCCTTCCCTCTGGAGCCGTCACCACTTCATCTGCCCATCGCTTCCCTCCTGCCAGAGGTTACTTTGCTCACGGATGTGCAAGTGTTACACACATTATTTACCTCTCTAACCTGGTTCCATCAGAATGGCATGGACCCATTTAATTTCTTTTAATGGCAAACTTTTCTAACTCTGATCTTTTGACAAGAACCAGGTAAGAGGGATGAAACCTGCAGTTATGCTGGCACATCTCAGGGGGCAGTGATCTCTGGCAGAAGTGTCTGGGGCAGCTAAAGGCAACTGACTGGCTCAGTCATGGGCACAAAAAGGCAACTGGCAGCAAGCTGAGAAACTTTCATTTCCAGAGCTAGCATGGGGCATATCACTGAGAAATATACCCCTGAGGCTTTTGTTTTCCTTTGGGTGTAAAATATACTCTGGTGTTTCCAATTTTTTTTTTTTCCCTAGCAGCCTTTCTCATGTGTCCGCTTTACTGAAGCCATTCGTATTTCTCATACTCCTACGTGAGCTGCAGTTCTATGAGAGGGTATAGAGGGATTGCCTCATTTTTAAGGGCTGTTCAGAAAATTTGGGTAAGGTTTTTTTCTACAGAAGCTGAGATGGTAATCCAAATTTAATCAACTGAGACGTGTCTTTGAAGTGAGAGAAATCAGGAATGTTTCAGCAAAAATAAATTCCAACCAATTTAAAATGTTTTTGGCAAAATTGTACTTAGATGTGAATGGCAGTTCTGAAAATAGTCTTCTGTCAGTGCTATAGTGCTGTAATGTCTTGACTTCAGGAGTTCTCAATTCATGTATTTATCACATAAAAAATATGAAAATTCACTACAAAAAAAAATAGAATAACTCTGCCAGTTGAATCAAAGCATGCATTCACACACTTATATAAGAGGAGGAATTAAAAAATATTTAGGCCACTACCTTTGCATATCAGAACCAGAAACAGATGCTATAATTTGAAAAGTCTGAACCAGGGTTGTCCAGTCATCTCTGTTTTAGTATAGTTCAGCAATTCTGCCACAGTTCTTTGACAATTATTGTGATGTTAGGCAGATATGGCCATTTCCCTCTGCTCTTCTTTCCTATTTCTCATGAAGGGCTTCCTGAAATATCAGGGAAGTTTAAAACTGCGTAGGTATAAGTGCTGTGAAACTCAGAGTATGCAGTAAAATAGGTATCATATTTTCCTGTGATGTTTGAAATGCATTTACAGAGTGGACTTTTGGTTGTTGTTTTGTTAGCTTGTTTGTTTTTTTGTTTCTCCAAGGTAACTATCATGCTGGTTTTTATATGTAACACTTGCATAAGTGTTCAGTGATGGGCACAGCCATGGGCTGCGTGTTGCGAGCAACGCGCTGCTTCTTCCTCTTCTGCTGAAGATGACTTCACCAGCCCACACGTCTGCCTGCAGGAGTGGCCGGGGGCCCAGCACGGTGACAGGTGAGTTCTTGGGCGGAGGCTGGGGCATACAGCCCTTGTCCCTTCACTTCAGTGGGCTGCTGAAGCTGAGAAACTGGGACCCCCAGCGCAGTCCCAGGGCACTCTGCGGTCAGCTGTGGGGCACCGTGGGAGCCGGGGCATGGGCGAATTGAAAGCACCCCGGGGGGGCTCACAGTGGCACGGTCGCAGTGGAGGTGCGGGGGCTTCCAGACCGAGCTTGCTACCATTTGCTAAACTTTGAGGGCTTTCTTTCTTTTTCCTTTTTAATTTAAAAAAAAATCCCACTTTGGGATTGATGCCTATCTTTAGTGGAAAGCTGTGTGTGCCTTTAGTAAACATTGCAAAAGGTTAGTTGCCTGGGAGAATGGTGAAAACCAGACTGTCTCTATACACAAGCTTATCTTGCAGAGAAAGATGTTCTGGAATGATTGAAGGCAAAGTGCTTAGGATGGTGGTTTTACAAAGAAGAATGTAGTAAGGCTAAGAAAAGATTTATGGGATGTGACAGCTATATTTTAAGTCAGGAGTTCAATTTTTAAAAAATTATAATTTTCCATTCCTTCCTACTGATTGGAGTGAGTCAGAATGACCTTTTCTGCTGCTCACTCATTGCCTCATATTTATTAAAAAAGAAGCAAATATCTTTAATTTGCAGCAGAAACTGAGTCAAAAATGAAATGTAGAGGGTTTTTATAAAGGCTATAGTGCAGCATAACTGTCGAGCATTAAAATCAGGAATAAAAATCAAATGGGGTTATTATGTTTGAATATTGTCTTTTTCCTGATGTGCTGCCTTATTTCTTATGCATTTTGATACCAGACTCATGTGAAGTCTTCCCTTAATAGTTTAACTCTAGTTCATTTATCAGCATTATAGAAATAAACATCTGCTTTGTAATGCCAGCTACCGATTAGTCAGAGATTTACTAAACATCCTCTGGAAGCAGTTCTTCCATAGAATTTATATTGGCCTTACATAGAAATGTCCAAACAGCTTCTGCTATAATGTCATTAAAATTCTGTGACTCAATGAAAATGTCATATACTGAGCAACATTTTTAGTATTTCCTAATCAATGCGTTCCTCTCCTCACCCTTGCCCCCAATAAAAAATGGATCCATCAAAAAAGATACAGATGTTTGCCCGTACCAAAGTGGTTTGTTAATCCAACTGGGTGGGCAGTAAACTGCATGCAAAGCCAAGCAAAGACAAAGAAAATGTGTTGTAAGTACAGGAGGAACATCAGAAGGCTTCTTCACCCTCCTAGTGGTAGCTACTGTACGACACAGAAAGACCAAAGATTATATCTGACCAGGGAAAGTGATATCATTTAGCTAGGACCTGATCTTGAATTTGCATCTTTCAGTTTGGTTACGTGGGTCAAAGATACAGTGGAGCTGTATGTATGATCCTGAAACAGGAGAACATAGAAGCAGAAATAGTAATTCTCCTGGCTCTGTGACCATCCCGGTGGGTTAAAATGGCAGGACTTTCCTAAGCAGGTCAGAGATTGTTTCTGCCTTCTCTTTTTACTTAGTGTCCTGTTCATTGCTCATTCTGAAACTTTGTACTATGTCTGGGTAATGGGACGCATCCAGTAGTTAGTCATAAAAAGCTGTGTAAACTGTTTACATGTATGTGGTACTTCATATATAAGGTCTTCAGCCTTGGTGGATGTAAGTGGTTAGACATAAGCAGTAATGTTTACCTTGCATTTCCAGCACTGGTCTTGCCATCATGGTACAGATGTCCTTATTGCATGAAGGTGGAAGGGCTTATCTCAGCTATGTTTTACAAAACTGAGGCAGATGCAGTCCTAATTTCTTCTTCAGTTCTTGGATCAAGTAGGTAGATCTCTGTTTAACCACTTTCCTTCTCCTTTGTCCTTCATTTGAACAAACCTACCCCCCACCTAATTGTTGATACAATACATCCCTGATTATGAAAAATCTCATGCTTTTTATTATTTTTCTTCCCAGAAATAAGAAACAAAATTACATCACTTACAAGAAGGGCATGGTTGATACACAGGTAAACTGGCATTTCTCTCACACTTGTGTCAGCAAGCCAATTTAACTCATACTACCTTCACAGCTGCTATTTACTTCGACTGCTTAAACAATAACCCATTGCCATGTAATATAAGGCACGTTGCTCACATCAAAGAGGTTACAAAAACTCCGGGGGAAGCATGGGCAGGACAGACAAACATAGCAGCATCCCATCAACACCAGAGTCCTAGCATACCCATTAAAACTGATTTATGATACAAGGCAATAGTTTTACTTATGTGGAAGATTAGACAGTTGGACGGTCCTCAGAGCACACATTTTAAACAATTCATAGGCAGAATTTTTTAACAAGCTTTTACAAAGAAATCTTCACAAATGGCAGAGGAAGCATATGAAAGGAAGCAATAAAGATGTTTCACTATTTCAGAAGTAGATAATGAAATACTGTCTAATCAGTGTAGGGTGAATAGCATATTTCAGTACAAATCACAGTCATTTCCTTGGAAAACAACCTTAGAGAAATAACCAGTTAACTTTTCTCCACCTTTGTTGCCACATCAACAAAAACAAAAAGACATTTCTTAGCCTTTGTGAAGTCAGAGTTTAGAGATCTCATCTTGAAAAAGATATGATAAATATCATCAGCATTCTCACTTGCTCCCTTGGGCAGGTTTCTGAACTTACTCAGAAACCAGGCAGATTTCTGTATGTCACACATTCATATGTAACTGCTTTAAACAAGTCAGCATAGATTTCAAATTTCTGCTCCTGAGTTATGGTCTTCAGACTTGTCAGCTCAAGGCTCTTTTGCTTTTCCAAAACTTTCTTCCTCCTTTCTTCTTACTTTTTTTGCTTTTAAGTTTTGTTTTCTTTTGTACTGTATAAAATTTCTTTCCATGACAATGAAATGTATCAGTCATTTGCAGACTTCATGACTTTACTGATTTCAAAACACACTTCAACACCGAAGAAGTAATTTTAGAAAATGAGTCATTTCAAAGATGATTATTCCTAAAGCTTTTACCATGTGCTTCAAAACCAGTATGACTACATTTTAATTTCAGCTTCCCAAAATATGCTGAACATCATTCTGTACCTGCTTATATGCAGCATCCAGCACTTCCTGCAATGTCTACTTCACACACGTTACTAAATAACTGACAGTAATTCCTTGCTGAGAAAAATTAAGTGTTAGAGAAGGTCACTCTAAAAGCAATAAGCATATTTTCCAATAAACTTCGAAGTGTTAATTCTTGTAAGTCTTTTATAGTAGAACAATGAAAACAAATCTAAGAGCTCAACTAGAATTAATAGCTAGCTTTAAGTAGAGTCTTGCAAGATACTTGTCTAAAATACTGAATATCAAGAAGTTTGCCCTTTTTCCAAGCATCCCAAATATACTTTGATCTAATCATAGGCTGTCCTCTTGCAATCTATGGGTTGCATTTTTCCTCTCTACACTCTGAAGAGAATACTATCAAATCTCATATATTGGTTTAAAGAGAGTCAATTCAAATTTTAAATGAGTATTCCTAGAGAGGGAGAAAGCACTGGAGATGAGATAATCTGCTTCATGAGAAAAATTATTTAATACAAGCTCCTTTCATCATATTCCCATCTGGTGCAAATCTAATGGTTTCTCTGGTAGTGTTACCTCTGTCTTTTCCTGGACAGATCCTTTTTTTGGGCCAGACACTCAGCAGAGCTGTAGGAATTGCCAGAGTTGCTCCTAGTGTCCTCTTTTTAATCTTAAGTGCATTCAAACACGAGGTCTCATTTTCAAGAGCCCTGAGATACCATTATATGAGCCAAAATGAGACTTTCAGCCAAATGCCTTAGAAGCTGACTGGAATTAAATCTTACACTTCTTTTAAGAATAATCAGGAACGTCCAATAGGTAATAAATATTGTAATCAAAATGAGCAGTAACTGGTTCAGAATTAAGAGAAAGTGATATTTACAATTATGTGTGATGAAGAAGCAGTGAATTTCCTAATGTGGATTATAAATATACTCAAAGCTGTATGTGCTATTTAATCAAGCAGGATAGTATAAATAATCATGTAAGTATTTATTTATTTTAATAAGAAATAAAAATCAAAGAACTACTGAAGAACTTGCAGTCTATGACTATGCAAAAAAAAAGAAAAGAAAAGAAAAAGTGCCCATAAGGTGTTAAAGGCACTGTGAAAACTCCCACTGACAATAACACAGGTCAGGTTTCATGGATGCTCTGCAGAAGCACAGGTTGCACCCTTTACTCTCTGTGGTTTTCCCACTATTTATTAGAGTTCTTATGACTGTGTAGTATTGTTATTGAGGCTATAGAGTACTTGTTAGATGTAGATTGAATGCCAATATAAAGAGTATTTTCTGTCTTTAGATCTTTTGTTATTTTACTGAGGTTAAAGAAAATCTTCACAAGTGTCTGCATTTTGCAGATGGCAATTGCAGCTAAGCAATAAAGGACATAAACACACCTGAAGTCATGCACTGAATCAGTGGCAGAAACAAGAATTAAATCCACACCTTCCAGTCTTTCTAGAATATAAACAGTGGAGAAAAGAGCAAGACAAAGGATTAAAAAAGCAATGAGCCCAAAAGGTGCATTTCCTTGATTAAAATGAAGTGAGCTTCTGTCTCGCAGCATTCCGAGTTAATGCTAAAATCAGTATCGAACTGCCAGACCTTGTAACAATGAGTTGTGAGAGTGCACTTCAGACAAAATCTGAGCATGCCAAAGACACCACAGAAAATGAGAACAGTGATAAATGACACCAAACCTAAGTCAAAGTGGTAGTCAAGTTCTACAACTGGCTTTTTCCATGTAGGAATCAGTCTGGAATGGAATGGAATGGAATGGAGTTGAATAAAAAGGTGATTTTTTTGTTTGTCATTTGAATAAGGTGTCATCAAGAATTATTTCTTCAGAATGCATAACCTATAGATAAAAAAGCCACTCTTCTTGACAGATATTTCCTCCAATAAAACTGTGTTGTGTTACTGCGGTGGTTTTACCCAGCTGAGCAGCGGAACTCCACCACAACTACTCTCTCACTCCCCCTCATCAAAGAAGAGGTGGAGAAAATACGATGGACAAGGGCTCAAGGGCTGAGATAAGGACAAGGAGGTTGCTCACCAATTACCATCACAGGCAAAACAGACTCAACACAGGGAGATTAATATAATTTATTACTATCACTAGCAAACTAGAGCAGTGAGAAACTAAAAGCAAACTAAAAACACCTTCCCCCCACCCACCCTCTTCTACCTCCTCCCCCCGAGCGGCGCAGGGGAACGGGGAATGAGGGCTGCGGTCAGCCCATATCACTTCGTCTCTGCCGCTCCTTCGTGGTCACTCTCTGCCCCTGCCCCAGCATGGGGTCCCTCCCACGGGATGCCGTCCTTCCCGAACGGGTCCTGCGTGGGCTTCCCACCGGCTGCAGCTCTTCAAGAGCTGCTCCAATATGGGTCCGTACCACGGGGTCCATCCTTCAGGAGCAAACTGCTCCAGCACGGGTCCCCCACGGGTGGCAGCTCCCACCGGATCACCTGCTCCTGCGTGGGCTCCTCTCCACGGGCTGCAGCTCCGGCCTGGAGCCTGCTCCTGCAGGGGCTCTCCATGGGCTGCAGCCTCCTTCAGGCCAGATCCACCTGCTCCTCCATGGGCTCCTCCACAGGCTGCAGCGTGGAGATCTGCTCCGTGTGGTACCCCATGGGCTGCAGGGGGACAGCCTGCTCCACCATGGGCCTCACCACGAGCTACAGGGGAACTTCTGCTCTGGCTCCTGGAGCACCTCCTGCCCTCCTTCTTCACTGACCTTGGTGTCTGCAGGGCTGTTCCTCACTCCTCTCTCCCAGCTGCTGTCACACAGCAGTTTTTTCCCTTCCTTAAATCTGCTCTCCCAGAGGCACAACCAGCAAACCCAACACAGTTACTAAAAAGAAATCAGAGTTAGTGTGCACTCATTCCTGTAATAATCCTTCGCATTTATGAAGAATAAATTAATACTATAAATGCTATGTATTTTAAGTGTCCTAACTAGCTGGTAATAGATGAAATAATTAATAAGAAACACATTTACATACAATGGGTGAGGCAAAGGTTTAGCCACCTTGTATAAACACTTCAGTAGTGTAACTGTTTAGAATATACCAGAGAAGTCTTACAGACACTCATTAAAATCACAACTGTTCTGTCTAAATCTTTACTTAGTTTCAATAGCCAGTTTCATCCAGAATTCAAGAGAATGCCCTACTGCATGTCCTAAATATACGTTCTTCCATATTTCAGCAACAAAGAAGTCAGCTTCCTCTTTTCTCAGGGCATTTTTTT
>VXAL01008783.1:37119-69162 GCA_013399475.1 Chauna torquata
CAGGGAGGGGATGGTGGAGAGGAGAGGGCATAAGAGGAACAAAATTCACATTTATGGCGAATTTGTGTGCAGCTGGTTTCTGTGACCTGAAGTGATGAACAATTACTGGTTTGAATTTCCCCCATAATTTTAGTCCCTCATATAATGGAGCTTTCCTGATTTTACTGCAGATGGTGGCTTGCCATCTCACAGAGGAAAGAACAGAATGGGTGGTAAGGGACAGTACTGAGCATGTTACCTAGGCTTACCGAGCCATCACAGTCTTGTTACACTTGCAAGAGCTTGTTTCACTGCCACAGGTTACAGAAGTGACGTACAAGAAGGAATTATGCTACTAGATCATTAGGGCCCATAAGAGGACACCCTTGTGCTTATCTTCACAATGCTGACCATATGGGTTTCACTTTTATGACTGAACTTAGGTGTGCTAAGATGTTTTCCTTACTGACTCAGCCTTTCATTTTTGAGTGGGAACACCTTATCAGAGTTAGTATGGACACAGAACACGGATTAAAACTTGAAGTTTCAGGATGTAGCTTTTAGTTTTTGTGCTCTGTCACTGAAAAAAGTTGATGATACTCTTTTGAATAGTCTTTCCTCTCAGGTTGATGTTAATTAAATTATAAGGCTTTTTTCCACTTTCCCACTGAAATCTGAAGGGTGATGTCATGTTGGAAGCAAGTACTAAAACAATGCTCTTTAATAAATCAGTCGAGATAGAAAACAAGGAGGCCTTGTTAGCTTGAAAGTTGCTCTGTCACATCTGAAGCTCTATTTATTAAAGTAAATGATTATTCTTTTCCCAATTCTTTCATGAATTGCCAATCTTACATTTTCAAACACAAAGAAATATGATTTTTTATCGGCTGAAGAACTCTCTTCTCTTTCTATAAACAAAATAGCATTCATTGACTTTACAGAAGCTAAGAACTAGATAGGTACGATTTTTTGATTTTTTTTTTAGCGCAGTGTAGCTTTTTATTATTAAGTGCCCATTGGATTAGTCACTCATTAGGAATGCAAGATTATACCAATAACAGAACCAATTTCATTTTCCCCACTTTTTAATCCTTCTTGTTTGAAAAATATGTGATTTTGCCATGATATATATAACACTCAGGTCTTTAATATATCTTACTGTTGTTGTTTAGCCCTGGCAGGCAGCTCAGCACCACACAGTCACTCGCTCACTCTCCCCAGCTGGGATGGGGGAGAGCATCAGAAAGGTAAAAGTGTGAGAACTCATGGGTTGAGATAAAGACAGTTTACTGGGGAAAGCAAAAGCCATGTGTGCAAGCAAAGCAAAACAAGGAATTCTTTCGCTACTTCCCATGGGCAGGCAGGTGTTCAGCCACTGCCAGGAAAGCAGGGCTCATCACGCGTAATGGTTCCTTGGGAAGACAAACGCCATTGCTCCAAATGTCCCCCCTTCCTCCTTCTTTACCCCAGCTTTTATGGCTGAGCGTGAAACCACATGGCAGGGGATATCCCTCTGGTCTGTTTGCATCAGCTATCCTGGCTGTGTCCCCTCCCAGCTCCTTGTGCACCCCCAGCCTCCTCGCTGGCAGGGCAGCACAAGAAGCAGAAAAGTCCTTGGCTCTATGTAAGCACTGCTCTGCAACAGCTAAAAACATCAGTGTGTTAGCACCACTATTTGCATCAAAAATCCTAAACACAGCATTGTGTGAGCCTCTACAAAGAAAATTAACTCTGTCCCAGACAAAACCATGACACTTACAAACTCCTTGGTAATGTATGACTTCAAGAACATTTGTGAAGAGAAATTGTTTTCACTGGGGCAGCTGGTAATTTTGTGTAAAATTTACCCCCCTATTTGTACTCAGGGAACATGTTGTTGCAAGTTTCTTCTCTGTAAACAATAGGAACCTGCTTATTTTTAAATTAGATTTAAAAACAGTCTGTGTCTGCATTTTATTTTCATTAATTTTTCCTACCTCTGGTAGCCTCCCAGACCCCCTGGTTTGAGCAAACAAATTAAGCCTCTATCACCCAGTGTCTTTCCTGCATCCTGAACAGCAGAAACCTGCTACTATTAATTTGATGTTATTAAAGAGCAGTGAGTCATGATCCCATAAAGACTAAAATCTGGTAAAAGGATGATTTTATTCTCAAATACATAAGGGAATTTTATGTTATATAAAGGATTTTTTTTTTTTTTTTTTTTACTTCAGGCTGCCATTTTGTTTATACATACTGTATTTACTGAAATAAAGATCAAACTTGCTACAGACATAAATTTTTCTTAAATCAGGATTAAAAAATATGCAAGTATGATCTGCCTCTCAATTTACTGTTTTGTTGGTGGTGGTGTTGTTTCATTTGGGTATGGGAGTAACTGCAGGGCAGTATTGTGCTTCAGTTTTCTGAAATTGCTGGACTCTCAACCAGGTTTACTAAATTATTTTGAGCAGATTGCCTTTATACACTCATTCAGACCCTGTCAGCTCAAAGTTGCACTAGGCAAGTAAAACAGAGGCTCATGTTATAGCTGCATAGCTGAAGTAGTGGGAAAATTATCTAAGGAAAAACATATCTTTACTCGAAGAAATACAGGATTGCAGATCTAGATGATTAAGAATCTCGAAGGTAAAGGACTGAGATTGATTTAGTTCAGTGTTTTATGGAAAGGTGTAACTTATAGCTGAGAAAACTACTAATGATATTCAATGATTAGTCCATGAATAATTCATTTTCTGATGATACTACAGAACCACATATTAATGCTGCTGAAGAATGACTGAATTTCAGCCTTCCCGTCAGAATGCAACCCCAGACTTCTTCAACAGGTCTTGGAGTGGAGAGCATCATTACCAGTTGATCAGTGCCGCAGAGACAAACGTCCTTCCATCTCTGACTGAGATTATCTGTTCAACAGGCTTAACTGGAAATATCCTCATTGTGTTCACAATAATAAGGTATGGAATTGAATACATTTGGCAATAAGATTTATTGCTGAAAAAATAAATAATAAGTGTACTAAGGAAGTGAATTGCCCAGCAAAGACAAGTATAACAAGTTATTCATGTTACCTTTAGCCATTGATGCTTACTTCATATTTAAAAAAAAAAAAATTAAATCATGACTACAGATGGAGGTAATATATGCTTGCTTACCCTCTTCTGTTGTAAAAGAGCGGTTAAGTGCATGATTGACTTCAAGCATATTCAAGGAAACTGGAATACATCTTCTTCCTTGGCTTTCATTATAGTGAGCAGAAGCCTTCCCACTGGCACCAGCAAAGCCTAGACTGGACTCTAAATTTTAGTTATGGTGTTGGCCAGACATTACAATTTTTAAAGAATTCTTTTAAAATTGAAAACTATACTTCTACCTCAGATTATTTCAGTAAAAGAGCTCCATTTAACTTTTGTCTATTTACAGCAGCTTCCTAGAACTCATTGCTTTTTTCCAACATCACCTTGCTTCTGGAAACAAGGACCTTAGTGCCAGGCAAGGATTCTCATATGACAGAAATTCATATGTCAAGGTATTTTTGCTCTATTCTGAGAAGGTAAAGTTGCTGAAGCTGCTAAAGTCTTTTGGGTCATAAAATCTGACCCAAACGTCCTTTGTACAAAAAGAAAATACCTTCTAGTTACTTAATTTTAAGAAGAGATTTTTTGTATATAATAAGTAATTGCCTTCCAACTGGCTGATGCTACTACAAACTCTACATCCACAAGCATGAATTGAGAAGAAATGGCTTTTATCTGCAATGAAAATTTAACATAAAGAAATTTGACAGCATAAAGCTAATATATGTCATGCTCAGCAAAGATTAACAGATGGACTCTACCTACATACTGGGCTTTTAAAGGAAAGACTTCCAAAGGCCAGCCTAGGACTGAGTGTCTGTCAGCCCCTGAGCTTTAGTAAACTTCCCTTGAAACTACCAAAAATCTGATGGTTGGTGCACTCAAGAGCCTGGAAGTTTATGGTCTGAATGCAGAAGAGAGCAAATGTGGAAACAGTATGTCTGAAATGAATATGATTTTAAAAATATGAATGAATAGAAAGGAAAAAAAAATCACTGAACTTCTAAAAATTAGCTATACTGTCTCTAAAATAATAGAATGGAAGGAAACTGAGAAAGAACAAAGATATTTTTCCCTGGTGAAAGGCCTTTGTCTAACTTAAATAAAAAATATGAGACAGAGGGAATAGACACAATGACTTGAAAAAAATACATAATTTAAACCTTATTTGCTCAATAAAATTACAAGCATTCAAATTTATGGACATGAACATTTATATACAGGAAAAGAATTTGAAAATACTGCATTAAGAAGTTAATGTGGTAGTTACCAGCACTAAAAAGGCAGCCACAAACCTCGGACTCTGTAGATGAGTGTATATCTAAAATGCAACTAAATTTTGAAAAACAACCACGTCAATTTCTCACCTTCCATTAAACAAATCTGGTTCTATGCAATGACTATGCTTCAGAGTTGTGTTTTTTCACTTTATTGAACACATTTTCTCATGTATCCATTTCAAGTTTGTTAGTATTACGGAGTAGGCACTTCTAAGAGAGAAAGAAGCTACATTCTTTCTCTAATTAACTAGAAAGTTATTTACTTCCCAGTAACAAATGCTTTACTGCTGGTGGTACATGATAAAGAACAAACCTTAGAATTTCAGCTCCCTAGTTTGTAGGTCCATGCTAGGGACAAAAATTTTTAAGTGTGAATTAAAATGAATTTAGTGTGAATTTACTGGGAGGGAATAACTAAAAGCCCTAATGAACCTTGTATGCAATATACGCCTAAGCACTGAGATCTAATTTAAAAATTACTAACTCAATGGCTTTCAGCTGGCCCTTCTTATGTGAATGAATGTCAACCCTAGAGAATAATAGAGGGAGTTGAGAAGTGTAGCTTTTAAATTAAAAAGAAAATGGTGGAGAAAATGCTGCAAGAGTTCAATGTCAGCCAGGAGGATCTGATAATCTTCATCCCAGCAACCTACAAGCACTGGCCTCCAAAACTGCAGTTCTGCTAGCAAGTGTTTTATATAAATCTACTTACTTTGGCAGACCAGCTGCTGGGAGAATAGCTATGGTTTTGTGTGGAGGGCGGAATGTGATCCAGACAAACCCAATCATCCACATTAGTCTTACTTTAAATTTTCAAGAAAGAGTGCATTACAGAAGAGAAAAGGGATTCAAATACACTTTGAATTACCTATAAATACAGTTTTTCAGATTAACTTGAATTTAGTAAGGTAACTAATAGCAAGTGGTAAAATAGCATTTCCTAAAACAGAGATTGCAAATACGTGTTACAACACTTGTTACTTGCATTCTAAGTCTTCAAATGGAGGTATACTCACAACTGGGAGTAAAGTCACCAGCAGAACACTTTTGAAAGGCTGCAGTATGGCTAGTGGCTAGTCTACTCAGATCAGAGATTTTGTTATCAGATTTTATATGTTATCTTGCTGAAATTTATTAATTCAGCTAAAGAAAATCCAATGAGTTCACAAATTATAAGACAAGAAAAAAAAAATAGTTAAAGTGTGGATGGTGCTTGGAGATGTTGATAAGAAACAAGTTTCCTGGAAAGATTTTCAGGAGAAATAAGTTGACTTGGAACTTTCAGGGACTGATTGTAGGGCCAGTCAGATTTCACATTTTCCCTCAGAGACCTGGGGCAAAGTGTAAGGTTGTGTCAACAGTATTCCTAATGACACACTCTGTGGAGATTTGGCTGATGCGATGGAGTTTAAAACTGGCATAAAGAAAGAATGAGATAAAAAATAGAGAAGGGATGAAAGCAAAAGAAATACGGTAATATTTAATAGCACAGAGGCACAGAATTTTATTTTTCTTTTATAATAGATAGGAAGCACTGCTGTCGGTTGGAAACAACAGAGAAAAAACTCCTGGGATTGCTGTGGGCTGTCAGTAGGTTAAAGCTGCATGAGAGGCAAACACAGCTGTAATGCATGTAAGGCTCTGCCTTTCCGGAGGGAAAAGGGAGCTGGTAATGCCATTCTTCAGGCTCACAACAAGGCCTGAAATACAATTCTCACCAGCTGTTTCCAGGAAAGAGAAACTCAGACTGGGAAAGAACAGAAAAGAACAATTGCTAGAACCACAAGAATGGAGAACTAAGAAAATGGCCCTCAGTTTTTTAAAAAGGAAAAAAAAAAAAAAGGCTCAGAGGTGTATGCTTGTTCTCTATAAACCAGGACTAAGTGCACCTGAAAGGCTTTAAAGTGAAGGCCAAGACTAGTAGAAGGGTAACTGGGCAGATCCCAGTCAGCAGGTATTAAAAGCTGATAACTGGAAGGTGATTTCTACCCTCGACAGTGTTGTCCTGTGACAGCTTTCAGAAGGAAAAGTGGAGGTAGAAATCATTTCTATGATGAAGCTACTTTGTTATTAGAGGGTCTGTTCTGATCTTGTTGCCTGTGACAGTGGATGACTCAGTGCTGTGACAAGGGTTATCTCTTCCAATCTTAGGTTCCTAGTTTTCCTAAATCAAGCAAAAAAAAAAAACAACATGTTAAACAATGTACCCAGTGCCCTACAACGTAGCCCAGCTGCTCTGTTCTTTTTTCCTAGCTGAGACTGAAAAGCTGAAAGTCTCTGCACTAAGATAGTATGCTGTCAATTTACTCTGATTTCTACGATTCCATTTGTTTCAGGAAAAAAAAAAAAAGTAATGTTAGAAATATGGGACTTCCCATGATGACATTGACACAGCAACTGATAAATGTCTTTAAGTGATATTATCTGGCTTGACTGTGAGATTCAGTTAAGCAGTAATATATTTTTGGACTGAAATATCTTGGACAAACATACATCTATTGCTAAACAAATTAGATAGCTGAATTACATGAAATTATTTATTGTCAGGTATGGTTGAATGAGAGAAGACATGGAGGCAAAGATGGAGAACAGAAAAGGCTGTCATTTCTTTACACAGTTTTTCATAATAGATACAGAGTGAGATTCAGTCTTAGAAAGACTTTATAGGCCTTACACAATTGTACTGATGTGAGTGAACTTTTTTCAGCATAACTTTGCCCAAGCTGGTCATCTGGGTCTCCATGGAGAGGCACTACTGAGGGTAATTCATATCATCTTTGTCATATCCCTGTCTAAGACAAAAAACAAAAGTTACCCCCGAGTACTGTTTCTCTGCAGCGATTATAGGAGCCAAGATCACTTGGAGGCATTAGAGGTCTAAATTTCAAACTGATAATATTAGCTCAGAAGAATCCAACCCTTAATTAAAAAGAGAAAGGACAGTGCAAGTCTTTCCTGATAAATTATCACTAGGGGAAAATAACATGCACAGAAATGATCCAGGAGGCAGCACAGTGAGTGTTCACCAGCATGAAAGGGCTAAAGGATGAGTGTTAGGTAGGTATAGGGCTGCTGCCATGGGACCTGCTGTTTTCAGGACCCAAGGGTCTAAATAAACTCCAAGCTGGAGAGCAGAAGGCAAGTGATACCTCACTGCTGGAAATTCAAAAAAAAAAAAACTTCCAAGTCGAGTTGAATAGCTGGTAATGCTCAGATTTTGTAGTGTAGTTTGGACAGGACTGGGCAGGAGGATGACTTGAAGGCTGATGCTACCTGCTGTTGTAGCCCATGAGAGATGGCGTTTTCACCTTTCCTATTTGAACAAAGAGTATTCACTTGTATTTGTAGATGTGTGATACTTATAAATCATCTTATCTTCGACCTGGAAGATCACTTGTAAATAAACACTTAAGCTTCTAGTTAGTGAAGACTCTATGTCCAGGAGGAGGTAAATAAATGCTGATGACAATGCATAATGCTGTTGGAGGGGAGAAATAATGACTGGCAACAACACATAATGCATTTGTCGTGTGCCTCAAAGTTGTGAGTGGAGTCACAGCCAGTATATGGGTTATCACATTGTGTGTCTGCTCAACACTTCTTTTTGTAATGGATTGGGATCATTCAAATCCATTTGTATAATGAGTTTAATCTGTAGAAGAAGAATTAGAGGACAGGACTAACTAGAGATTTGATATATTCACAGATTTTGCAGAACAGCAGCTGTGCTTTTTCACATTTTTCATAGGTAGAGACTTGGATGTTTCAGAGATTGAAATTATCCCTAAGTGGGTGGAAAGAAGAATTGCCCGGTTAATATCTGTGACTTGAGAAACTGATGAAAAGCTTTCAAATCTGTGGTAAGACAGTAGAAACTACTTGAAGAATGAAAAGAATGAAGTTTGAAACTGAGACTATAGCTATTATCTTCCTGGGTTTTTTGTTTGTTTGTTTTTGATTTTGTTTTTTTGTTTTTGTTTTTTTGTTTTTTGTAAAGGGACTGTTTTGGCAGAAGGCAAGCACCCCTGCTTTAATAAAACATAAAACAGTTCTAAACTATGAAATGTGGCTGAAATTATTTGAGATTATAAAATTTACTGCATGGGTTACCATTTAACTATTGTGCTCTCTACAAAATGTCTATGTCCATACAGGGAACAATATAAGAATCTGTAAGAAAATACATGCCCTGCAGTCATAGTTTTTTGAACCTCAGCATAAAGTGTGGAACAGTTGGTATTGCAACACTTCCCATTACATCAATCGTGGAACTACTGAGGCAGGAATTTTCCTCACCTTTGGCTGTGATCCCAACTCTTGGGCAGTTCCATTTGGACGTTTCACCTAAACACAAAACACCTAGACAATATTTTGGCCAAATTTGAGTTGTATTCCAAAACATATCCCACATCCATCCCTTGTGCTCCCTTTCAGCAGAATTTTTGTAGCTTTAAACCATTCATTGTATATTCTTTGTTGATTTAATTTAGCATAAAGTCTGAGATTACAGAATTGGAGATTCTCATTCAGAGTCCAAAAGTTAGTTCTCGTTTAGTATGATTTACCCTATTAATGTGAATTGAACGGCACGTACATGCAGTTTTCATATGCTTTGAAACCTATGTGTTTGAACATAATGGTACCATTTGATGCTTTACAGAAAACACAGTTTGGAGCTTTGCTTTTCCTGGAGATTTTACATCCTTCAGTTTTCACAAAGCTATAGGCATTAGAGGAAAAAGACACATATGTGTCTTTCGCTCCACAAGCTACAGTTGTTAGTGCCAACAGATATACTTTATAGATGTCTGGCTTTGGTTTCAGCATCATAACCAGATGGCAGTGAATCATACTTCACAATTTATTAAAAAGGTTTGAAGTAAATGCTTTTGTCTGGCTCATTCCCTCTAGCTTAAATTTGTGTCTTCGGAAATATAGTTATTTCATAGTTTATAACAGGCAGTGAAGGCAACACACAAAATATAAAGCTATGAACTCTTCTCACACGGATCTTTTTAGGAAACAATGGTCATAGAGTCAGACTTCTGAATGTGGTATGTGGACGGCCAGTAGGAGTTCTCCTGGCTGCAGATCCTTCTGTGTCTTTCAGTGACAGTGACCAGCAAACTGGTACTTTGGAGCAGGTTGAAAACAAACAAGCAAACAACGGATTAGAGATACTGACATTGGAATGCCCTTTCTCATTCACCAATGGGCACATGGAGGCGAGTGGGTGTTTGGCAGCTCTCTTTGTACCATCATTACCTCCCTGGACACATGCAACCAATTTACATGCAGTGTCATTATTACTGCAATTAGTTTGGACAGGTATGTGTTTCCAGGTTTTCATTCTGTACCCAAGGACAATAATACCTAAGTTTATGCAAATCTGTAGTAATCCAAGAATGAGAAATGCCTTCTGTCATGATTAATGATTTTTTGAAAATTGCAGGATTCCTTTGTTGGTGTTTGTGGAGATGGCAGAAGTATTTTAATGTCTCGCTATAACATCATTCACAAAGCCTTGACAGATCCTGCTCAGCACTAGTGATACTGTTCTGGGGACTCCTGTTAGAGATGCAGCTTCTAGTAATGGCTTGATGTCACTGAAACTACATTTATTTCTAGATTTATATACTAGTGTAAGATAAAAAATTGGCTTCAAGGCAGACTGCAGAAATATACTGTATCTGTTATCTTTGAAAACTTTTATTAAAATGTAGTAAGAGTACAACTAGAATTTTAGCTTTTATCATAACTACAGATTTCAAAAACAGCTTCTCTGTGGTCTTGATCTTAAGGAAAATGTGACCAGGTTCAGGAAAGTAAGCTCTGCTTTTGACCAAAGAGGTTTTTCATATGTCAGAGAGAGCATAAAGAAAAAAGGACAAACTTCCCTGCAAAGCACAAGGCACTATTCATTCATTAAGAGGACATTCAAGAGACAGCTTTGGACTTACAAGCCAGGATAAATGGGAATGATGGTTGCTATTGAACTAGTATGCTATTGAACTAGTATTTCCATGCATACATGGAAATGGAATGTAGTCACTAAAGAGAAGGAGAGAAAAAATATTGTAAAACTGAGAGCAGAAAGTAGAAATGTGAAAGCTATAAATAATTTTAAAATCAATAATATATGGTTATTATACAGAAGCTAAACTAATGCATGATATCAGAAATACTATTTGGTTAACTTGCAGTTAAAAAAGAGCCAAGAAATTATCATTTCCTTTGAAGTTCAATTTAAAAGCTCTGTTCATATATTTGCATATGTGTAATGTGACAAAAGACAGTCTTTTCTTATGTTTCTAAAGAATTTGCACATAGTAGTAACTCTAATCATTCTGTTTGGAGAAAAATCTTTATGCAAAGGACAGGTAAGTATTAAGGAAGGGAGAAGACATGGTCTCCTACTGTGTAAAGGCAAAATATCAAAACCCAGTATAAAAATTAATTTATATCTCAAGTAAAACAAACTCTTAAAACAGACATTCTTTCCCAAATTTCTGTAATTACTGAGTGTAAGCCTGTGCATTCATTTCTATTTTGAGGCAAGTTTCTCCATCTCAAATATACTTGCTTAGGGAAAGCTCTTCAAATTGCTTCTCTCCCAGTCACTGCTGATACCCATTATGACAGTACAGCCAAGAGCGACAAAGGGTTTTCAGATAACAAGTTTCCAAACTGTTTAGTGTTTGACAGTTTCAGAAAAGCACCTCTGAATCCAGCCAGGAGCTGTTATTAGGTGAAAAGATTAAACCAGCTGTTTTGCAAAAAATCAGCAAAAAATCAGATTATATTTGACAGTAAAATCACCCCAAATTCACAATAAAAGCAAGAAACATAATTATGCCTCAGTAATGCTATAGCTAATGCAGCATCAGACAGCTTCATATTCTTTTTCACATTTTTCAAAAATAAAAGCACTTTTAAAGTAAGGCAGAAGCAGGTCAGAACAGGGAAGGTAGTTTCAAAAGAAGCTTGAGCAGAATAAAACGGCTACCATACGCTAATTAATATCTGTCATACTGCTGGATAATGTTTTTATTCCCATAAATCCTCTCCTTCATAATAGGAGTGAGCTTTGTCACGCATTGCTCCAACAGAGACCTTAGTATTTCAGCATTTCCTTTTGAAAATCAAATTTCTCTATATGATCTTAAGAAGTGGCAAAAACAGCTGTTCTCTCCATGGAGCTTTAAGGGTCAATTTATAAGGGGTACAATGGGTAAAATTTGCTTTTCATTACTCACTTTAATATGAAATAAAAACCATTAAGGAAGGCTGCGAAAACTATGCAAGTTGCCTATGCATATTAAAATTTATGAGAAAGTTTCCTAAATTGACATCAAACACATTTTTAGTACAGATTAATGTTTCTGCCATAGGCAAACATCACATAAATTAAACCTGAATGAAACCTTGATATCAAAACTTTTGTCTATTAGCTAAGAGAGAACTTTCTGAGAAGAAACTCACAACACCTGTTCTCTGCACGAGGATGCACATAGGCACACATAGACAGCAATCCCAATATAATTTACCCCCATGTAGATCAAGAGTAAATCTGACTGTTAGATGAAGATATCATGATACAAATCTGGTCTAAGAGAAATCAGACTTGTGTACACTGTGGACAGCATTTCTTCTTTCCCAAATATTGATATACTCTTATGTTGCAGTCTGGTGAGAGAGATGGGTGAAAAGGGGATCCAGCATGATGTCCTACACCGAAGTTGTTACTTGGAGCATTCCAAGAAGCCATTTGATTTTAATTTAAAATGAATTTAAGATGTAATTAGTAATGTTAGTGACTTTAAAATAGCAAAGGAACTTTTTGGCCTATGCCATTTTGAAAAAAGGGCCAAGCCTTAAATCTCCAAAATAACTAATGTAGATTCAGAAGTTACATCATTCCTTATTCCTGTATGGCACACAAGACATAGCTGACAAAACGTACACTAGACTTTCTTTGTGTGGCAGGAGTCTGTGAGGCATATCTAATTTTCTGTACCATGAATCCGCTGGAGCGTGTCACAGCACAGTGCCCCTGTTTCACTCCCTTCATACAGGCTGCACCTCCTTCTGTCTATTTCTTTTGCAGACTTGGGTTATAAGCAAAGATGTAAACCTCTTGGTAGGAGTTCAGTTGTCTGTGACTCCAGGCCTACTTTTGGTATGGCACAGCTGTATACACACACAGCTGAGACTCGGCTCAGTCTCCCAAGAAAACTGCCGCATGCTAAGCTGTGAGAAAGTGCCTGGAGTAGAACCATACGTGTTAAGAAAGGTAAAAGTGCAGCCGGAGATAAGATTGTTGAGGTGGAAACAGTTGGCAGCTCAAAGGTTCAAGAAGAGAAACACTGGCATGAAAAGCTATCAAATACTAAAGAAAATCGGAAAGTCTGAAGATGTCCCTTCACTCCTGTTGACAACTGTCCAGCAAGGGCTGAAGGGCACCATGCAGAGCTGGTGAGAGCATTAGCACTTAGCCTAACAGCTCAGTAGTCCTGTTCGTCTGTTGTCTACTGTAATAGACAATAAATAATTATTTTTTGTGAATATCTTGCTTGCTAGGTGTCTCTGTGCATGCAAAATGTTCCCTGAGCAAAGATGCCTGGAGTTGAAGAGTTACATAAGGTACCAGTCAATTTTGATAGCTGCATAAACATTTATTTAGCCAATTATCTTAAGGTTTCTGGCACATAAGTGGAGAGGTGAGGCTGGGAAGATAAATCTGGAGTAAGTAGCTCTGTGACGGTTGAGAAGAGGCAGGCAGGTGTTGCCAGTCTTTGCAGCAGGCAAGACTGACAGGCATGAGAAAATGTGTTCCTGATTTGCCCGTTGTTGTAATATTGCACTAAGAAATATTTACCAAGGCAGTATCGATGGTAGGGTGGGGTTATATCTCTAAGAAAGGCATGGGCTTTCAGATATTTAAGACCAGAACCACTTGATTTGCCATGGACTAATCCGTTTATTCAGTCTTCACACTCATTTTTCCTTTGCTCTGTGCTTCACTTCACAGGCAGTCACAAACACCCGAGCCAGAGGAAAAGGTAAAAGACATTTGCTGCATGTCCTGGGCAGCCTGTCATTTGCCTTTGAGTGTAGTACACTTTGCTGCCTCTTGGAGCAATCCAAACATTTTAAGCCAATACAGATAATATGTTCATAATTAACATGAATTGGATAATTGATGCTAATTAGATAGATTAATAATAATTGTGTCAGTATACTCTATTGTGACAATATGTAATACATACGAATAATGTTAGACCATGGGATGTCACACATGATAGGTTAAGATATATCCAGAGGCAGGAAGAAAAGAAATGAGGAAAAATGTAATTTCTCAGACAGGCTTCCCCTCTTCTTGTCCTACGCGCATGACAGAAGTATAACCACATGTTTATGGCTTTGCTAGAAATCAGACAACATGACGTGGAGCTAGCTACAACATTAACTAGAACCATATGCTCCTGTAAAATATTTTCTCTTTCAAAGTGTCATTACAATCATACCATGTACCTTTGGTGATGACTGATTTCATAGACATTCCTCCAAGCAGCATTGTAACAGCAAGTTTGGCAGAAAGGCAAAAAGTGCAGTAATAGGCATGGGCAACAGGCACCACATTCCCGGTGCCATGTACTTTTCTGGAGCTCTGCAGGCTCCATCACTGCCTCCTTCTCCAGCTCTCTGTGCCAGAGACACAGCTCAGACACTCCTGTTATTGTTTGTTTCAGGTGAGTGTTCTTCAGACTTCCCAGCAAAAGACCCTTTTTATTACTGATAATTACTTTAGCAGATGAGGACTCATGTCTGCCTTTAAGCTCTGCTGTCTATTTAAAGTAGAAATTACCCCTTATTTTTAAAACAACTTTTTTTCCCAAATGCACCTTTCACTTTTCATTTCACAAATCTGTCATCAGACAATAGGCAAGATTGAGAATTACATTTAAACTGAAATGGCCAATAAGAAACCTACCACTGCAAAAGAGTGGAGACAAAAGCTGCTTGATAAGTGTTTAGGGTGAGATTCATTTTTTATTGTCTGGGGAAGGGTAAGCTATTTCTCTGCAGGAGTCAGAATACCGGCAGGCTGGAAAAAGTTTGAGTTCTAGCAAGAAAAAGAATCATTTACCTTTACATTTACACTGAATCTGTGGTGGTGTTTTCATTCCGTTCAGTCTAATGATTTCCTTTTCATCTTTAAGGGCATTAAATTACTTTTTTCTTTTGCTCTGCTGAATATTGAAGATGAGAATTAGAAACCCAGAAAAAGACTACCTCCTTTATAGTCACAGATTGGCATATTAAAATGTCCAGCAAAATAATTGATCCAGAAACTATGAAAAGTCATCTTACAGTATATAGGGAAATACACATATATACAGACCAGATTTTAGTACCTTCACCTGCATTATTAGTAACCTGCCCTTTACTTCTGTGAGAATCCTGTGAGAACTCAGCTGTATACCCAGGAAGGCAATGTCCACCCAGCATAAGGAACAAGAGTCAACAAATAGGCAGTGGCAAGCACCTCTCGAGCTGGATGACATGGATTCAGTTCCTATCGTAGGCTAAGAGGGTTCCTTTCCACATGCCATTCTTTCCCTTAATGGTCTTCAATGCCCAAAAATGCAGTTAGTTTTGTTACTAACTGCATTAGTTGAATAACTGCTAGGTTGCAGCTACATTGATCAAAATGAGATGCATTCACTGCTGGTAAGTTCTGAGCTGTGCTGTGCCCTGATCCTTTCAGCAAAGGCAATATCATCTATAAAGCCACGTGTCGCATGGCGCCTTAAGTGCCGCGGCCTTTTGCATTCCTGACAGCCCTCTCTGAAACTCTGTAGCTGGCTTTCTGCTGGCAGCTCTGCCTGGTCACCCAAGCCGCCACAGCAGCCTTTCCCAGAGCCTCTGGGGCAGCCCTTTCTCCTTGTTCCCACGCTGTGGATCTTGCAGTGTTATCCTCCCGGCCAAGCACCTGCAAACCCAACAGCATTGTTATGGTGGGTTCTCATGGGAAGCAACTGCCACCAGCGTGAGATTTCTCCCTTCTTCCCCTCCTTTTCCCACCCCGTGGTCAAAGCTTCTGGTTGACATTAGTGGAACCAAAAATATGCATGCCCCAAGCTTAACAGCAAGGTAGCATGCAATCTCAGCAAAGCGTGCTCCTAGCAGCACAAATGGCATCATAGGCAGGAGCAACTGATAAGAAGTGGATCCTGATGAAAACTATATTGATACTGTTGAAAAATCATTATGGGGAGAACCACCTACTGCACTGGAGAAGACAGCCAAAAAGGATGCTTGTCTGGAGACACTCCATTGCTTCTCTTCCCAGCTGGCCACTGGCGAAAGTTTTCCCTTTCCACCCTCTCTCCTTTAATTTTTATTTTCCCTGTAAGTAACTATATGCCGTCATCTACAGACCCTGCTATCTAAATCCCTATGCAAGTGAACCTACCTCAAAACCTTGGTGCAATACACAGTTCTTGATAAAAGAACAAATAACCAATGTTTTTGTGATTAGGTACATTATGAGTTTAAACAGATTGAAACAAAAGGGAAACCTCACTGAAGCCTTCCTGCTAAGAAAGAAAAGCATATGAAGGCTTAAGGAGTTTTTGTATCACACAACTGTAGGCACCAGCTGAAGTTCAGTCTCCCACGAATGGCAGGTAGCAGGTATGTCTCAGAGGTGATTGATGGCGTGTAATATGGTGTCCTGTCATCTTCCATGCAGCCAGCAGGAAGAGGGGGCCTGGTTAGGTGCAATTATTACTCCACGTCAGCTAGTAATATCACTTTGTGCTTGCCCCACGTGCCCTATTTCCATCCTACACACTTTCATTTTCTCATAAATACTTCCTTTAATTCTCAGTTTATTCACTGATGTTTTTTGTAATGTGCACTGTAACTTTCTTCAGTGTTCATTCTTTGGAAATATCTCTGCTGTTAATTTTTAAAAGGGCTGTATTGTTCCCTTATTTTGTCTGGAGATGTTGTTTGCAGCACCTGAAAAATGAAAGCAAGCTCAAAGCGTGCATATTACACGATGCTTATATGGAGACTAAGAGGTCAAATTTTGTGCAAAGCAGGACTAATCATATGTTTTAAAAACCTTATGAGCCTGTAAATTACCCTCAATTACATTGATCCTGTAAGCAGTATCAATGTCAGAAGCTATTTCTACAAGGCAGCCAGGGAAACAGGAGAGTTGGCGTGCCAAGAATGGTACAAATCAGTTCTCACGTTGCTGATGTAGAGGATTTCTGAAAAGTTCTTTCTTAGTAGCCTGTAGGGGATTTTTTGCAGTTACAAACGTACAGTAATACCAAGCTGTTCTTTGTCACCACTATGACTGAGAATAACAGCATGATGTTAGATGTAGCTTTTTAAGATACCATATGATAGAAGTGCCTTTTGCTGATTCTAGCCATACTGGGCATTACTTTAACCTTAATTTGTGAAAAGAACTTGGTTGTTGCACAGCTTGAATAATGAAAAAATCTATTTCATACTCTTATTCAAACAAGAGCGAAAATAAATTATCACATGAAATAAGAATCTCTCTTGATCTTATGCAATGGTTCCTATCTTCACTGGCCCAAGAGCAACAGCACCGAGTAGCTGAGGTGCTGCTGGCACCTTGCTCTGACAGCCTGGTGAGCCTAATCTGTGAAAAGCAAGTAATGGACCTCAAACCATATCCCAAGCTCTTGCAGGTAACATGCTGCTGGCACCTGCAGACAAGGATCCTCTGATTTGTATCATATATTTACATGGTATAAAATGTGTAATTATGGTTATGTATTTATACAGATACAGCAAAGGAATGGCAGGTATTGAAAGTTACTGCTGTCCAGTTAACGATACTTCCAGTTATTTAATAGTATTTATGTATTTTTAAATATTCCAATTATTTACCAAACTATTCCACTGTCTAATGGAATTTGAGGTTTCAGCCTGGCAAATACATTCTTTAGCATTCAGTCACTGAGAGCTTCTGCTCTCAGCTACAATGGAGAAAATTCACAACAGCGTTCCTGATGTTAGTAGAGGAAATGTAGGTATGTACCAGTGTATCAGAAAGCAAAATGTAAAACTTCAAGTGCTTTAAACAACATAAATGTAGAATAACTCCACCAAACTCTGTTCCTTTCTTTCTAATACTTTAATCAACCCAATATTATAGGTCTACACCTGTTTTTCTTTCATGAAATACTTTTAAGAAGGAATCATGTTATTATAAAGACTATCTCTTGAAGGCTTTTATTGTGGTGTTCTGTTTTGTTTATTTTTTTTCTGGATTTTTCTCACTTGATCTGCGAACAAGAAAGTTCACTGATTGAGACAGTTTGTCACTTCTAGCTAAGGTATAGCTTCAAAGCAGTAGACAGTCTCTCAAGTTACTACCTATTTAATGGTCCTGGTTCAGAATACACTGAAAATACAGGCTTCTGAAAAAAAACATCTGCAAGAATCCTGTACCTTCCAAATCAACTTTCTTAAGTAGCTGAGCACAAGTGCTGTGGGTTTCCATGGGCAGACAAGAATGCTTTAGAACAAGGATACCTTCTTAGGCGGTACCTGAAACCACCTTAACATTCCTATTACGTTAGCTTTTACTGTTTTGTTTGTTGGACAATCAATTCATCCTGCTCTACAGGCATTAAAAATCAATGAACATTCCACCAGCATTTAAATATTTTTCAGTTTTATCCTTGCATTTTGTAGGAGTTTTAAATACTCTGCCATGAAGGCAATGGGATAAAATTTGGTAGAGAAGCTGCTAATAGCCAATCAGTAAGAAAACAACTTCCAAGTATTGTTTAGATTCCTGGTAATTTGTCTTGCTAGTAAATCACTCATTTTAGGTTACTTTCGGAAAATTACCATTTCAAGAGAATTCTGTGACTATGATTCAGAGTTTTCAGTCTTTTTAAAAGAAACTGATTCAATCTAACTCCCACAAGAGAGCTGTGTTTTGCTGCCACTACCTAAAACTCTTCTGGCATTATGCATGTAAAAAAGGCATGTGTGATGTAGTTGAAAAGGAGAGAATGAGTTTTTTGATCCATTTTGTAGCAGCTGATCACAAAATAGAGATTTCTACCAAAAAAAAAAAATGCCCCATATCTTCCTCTCCCTTTTTTTGTATAAAACTTTGACATCCAGGAGCTTTCATTTAGCTACACAGCTTGTTATTAACTGAAGAATTATGAATTGATAACTGGATGAACTGAGTTTTCTCTGTAAGTTACGTCTCCCCCATATCTCTTCAGCACTTTTGTTCCTCACCCGCCCACCAGCTCCTACTGGCAGAGGTCAGGTTCTTCCACCTGCACTTTTCCATGTTGTAGGGGGTGAGCTGGTAGAGATGGGGCTGAGGCACAGCCATAAGCCTCCAGTCACCCATGGTCCAGGTGGCAGTGCATGAGGATGCCATTAGTGGTTCTAGTGGTACACTTCTCGTCACGTATCAGGTGGGACCATAACTGATCTTGTCCTGAAGCCAGCAGCAAAGTGACAAGAATCAGCTCTTTGCTGGAGTCTCTACCGTGAGACCCTGCTGATGAGAGCCATATCCACGGCAGCTCAACCATACAGCACTGAAGTGAGGTCAGTTTGTGCTGGTTTCTGGGTGTCTCCTGTAATTATATCACCTCAAAGCCATTGCAGAACAATTTTGCACCTCCCCTCATTCTGCTTAGCAGAGTTCAGTGAACTTGACAGCTACAAAGCAGTACCAAGATCCAGGGTGATGGAAATATTCAGCCTCCATTACATACTCTCTGCACCCAGTACCTTCTGGTCAGTCCTACGGCTGGACCCAGTATCCCAGATTCTGCATGTGCAAAAGATGGGAAAAAAAGGAAGAAATTCATTGTTAGGTTTCTTTACCTTTGCCAAATTTATTCTAAAATGGTCTGGCACTATTCTTCCCAAACAAGCTGTTAATCTCTGAATCAGTGGTTATGTTAGTATGTACTCTGATGTCATCTGGAAATGAAAAGGTGTACCTAATGAAGGGGACTTTGCATCTACCCTGTTCACTTCTGCAAAAAAAATAAAGGGAAAATACATCCTCCTTTAAATCACCTTTCTTTCCCTTGTCATATGAATTGTTGCATTTAGTAATCTGCTTTCAGCTCAAAGCCCACTTCATCCATTTTGATCTGATAGATGAAAGTTCATCCTAACATTTTACAAAATGTGAAGGTTGTGAAATGGAAGCTGAATTTGTTTTGTATCATAAGCCACTGCTATTTGAAGGTTACTTTTAAGGTAGTGAAGCCTTCCAGTTGTATCTTCAGTTAGGTGGAAACTAAACATTTAAATTAAAACTATAACAGACTTGAGCAATCCTACAGCTTAAATATATTAGAAAGCAGTATAATTGTATTTGAAAATGTCTTACATGAATTAAATCATCTCCTCTCCTTTTCCAGAACTACCTTTATCTCACATTTTGTCTCCATTTGCTTCTTGTATGTCTGAGTTTTTACATTATATCCTACATTCTGATCTATGATAATTTATTAAAAATTCTATTCATAGTAATTAAAGAATGTTGTCACCAATACCATAATCAGTTATAACAACACTTGTTGGATGTTAAGTGAACTGCTTAAATAAATACCATTCTGACATGTAGTAGTCAGCAACTTTTTAAAAATGCTGTTTTCTTCCCTTGCAATAGTTATTCTCACAATTTATGTTTTTGGATCAGGAATATTAACCTAAATATTTTACTGGTTTTCAATTATATTGCTCTGTTACCTGCTTTTACAGATACCTTGCTCTTGTCCAGCTATTTCCCCTAACCCAGCTGAGAACAAGATCAAAGACAATTTGCTTCAGTCTATGTTTATGGGTAGCATCACTTATTCTGGTGTTCCCCGTGTGGGTCTACTCAAAAGTAATAAAGTTCAAAGATGGTTTAGAGCGTTGTGTTTTCGATCTGATCTCACCTGACGACATTCTCTGGTAAGATTTTAAGGCTTGGGGGACCATGTCTTCAGCTGCTGTTGAGTATACCACCCATTTTGTCTTTGACATCCCTGACAGACAGATTGATGGATGGATGGATGGATAGATGGGATAGAACCAAAGGCTGAAGCTGATCCCTGTGTCATTCAAATCATTACTTCTCAGATTGTATTGGCAATATAGAGGTAGCCCCAGTGCAATCAAGTTCACCAAGACAGCTCCCACATAGCAAAAGTAACAGTGAAGGATTTCTGTTTCTCCTTATCCTTTCTTGCAGCAGCTTGGTAACTGTTGTTCACAAAGGGGATCTCTTTGCCCTTCCTGACCTGGCAGACTGTCATGTTTGGAAGATATAGACCATGGAAGAGTTTAAACTCTCCTCAGATTGCACACACAATTTGCCAGTATCTCATGGCCAAGCAGAGTCCTGCCTGTTTGCTGAATTCAAACTAACTTGTTGAGTGACAACTAGAAAGGGACATAAAAAAACAACTTTAAAAGTCTTTATGGAACAGAAAGCAAATTTGGGGTGATACTGGATATTTTTGCATTAGCATGTTCATTTTGATCAGGAATGTACTTTTGGAGTGAGTCTCCCAGTTGTCTCTAATTACCACACTTGAGTTTACATTATTCATCCGTCTCAGAGCATGTGATCTGTATTCTTTAGAGGTGAAATCAAACTGGAAAAAGAGATCCAGGAATTCAGTGAATGGACTCCAACCATTTTGGAGTCCATAGATTTTCACTACTCAGTTGTACTGCTTGCCAATGTAGACAAAGCCTAAAAAAAGTGTGTTTAAGCCTCTTTTGTTCCAGCCCCCCTCTCCCCACAACTGCATTGCAACCAGATTTTTAATGGAACAAATTATAACTCTGGAGCATCAGAAAAAGAGAAGAAATATGCAACAGTACAGAATTCAAATATTTTAATGTCAGCAAAGCTTGATGCAATTCACTGCTGAAGATTTAAGGTATTAGTGAAAATAAACCCTGAAAAATGAGTGATTATTTTCAAGAACTTGTGAAAGACATGAAATCTCCAATGACCTGGAAGAAATCAGAGAAAATCAGAGGAAAACAAGGATGAAAGGATTTGGGGAATTCAGCCTAGCCCATCCTCTCTCAGATGACATGACCTTTTGTCAGAGGTTTGTTTAATTTCACTGCAGAGGTTTTAACAGAGAAAAGTATAAAGATGAGTAAAAAGAGAATCTGATAAATAGATTAAAAAACATTGAACTTAAGTTCAGTATCCAGAAAGTTCAACAAATTATTAAGCTGTCAATCTGCAAGGTGATAAGAAAAAACTCTATGTGTATTTGTCAGGAACACATGATAAAAAAAGAATTTAATTTCCTTCTTTAATGGAAATTCTCCAGTTTAGAAAGAAGAAATAGAAACAAAATATCTTGAATTTTAACAAAATCACAGCAAACAAACTAGGAAAGATGGTATAGATTAGATTGATGCAAGAATGGTTGTAAAAACCAGTGCTGAGAAGGTGGTCACCATCGGTTTACTATCAGGCTAGCAAAATACCAGGGGTCTAAGATTGTGTCCTGCACAAAAGCTTGCAAGAATTTTCATTAATTATACAGGTTCTGGAAACAGCACACACATACAGAATTTGGAAAGCTAAGAGGTATAATTTGTGGGTGTCTTGTTGTAGTCAACAGTATTCCCAGAACTGCTGGGCATAAACTCTATTCCTAAATATACTTACAGTTCTGAATAATTGCTGCTACCTGAAAACAGGCTCCATGTATCTCTAATTAAGAATCATAAACCAGAGACTTTATGAGATTTTCTTAGCTTGGTCACATTGTTTTTTCTCCTTGCATTTTCTTTTACAGGTATATGCTTTACCTTACTATAACAACTTTCTTTTTTCCTCTGCCACTGATATTTATTTGCTACATTTTAATTTTATGTTACACATGGGAGATGTATCAGCAAAACAAGAAAACAGAAAGGTAAGGTGCTATTCATGGTTCTTCCTGTTTCAGACGCTCTGCTCAGGCTATTAAGGTTTTGTAGGTAACAGGCCAGAAGGAATAGCCCTAAAACGGCATGTGGGCACTGCAGCATGCAACTTTCAGTGCTTCTGATGCTGCAGTAGGTTCCCCATAAGGGATGGGATTCAGAGGAAGGAGCAAGATAACCCAGCTAGAAGGAAACAACGGTAAGAAAATTATGGCTGAAGTCCTCAGCTTATCTGAGGACAGCACAAAGGCATGTACCAACCTTACACTTCTGGCTGTGGGAGGGCACCTACCCAACAGGGTCTCATGGCTCTGAACTTAAAAAACCCTGGGAGGACATGGGTTCCAGGTCTGGTGCCAGCCACCATACCCTGGGGGGCTGCAGGTCAGGTGCCTCCAGGCTGCATTGCCCCTCCTGTGGGAAGGGGACTCCAGGCCCCATGAGCGTCCCCAGCCACCATTCACAGGGAGGCACGGGCTGCCTGGGGAAGCCTAGGCAATAAAAGAGAAATAACACATGAAACATCTGAATTGCAGTCTCCTAGTTTCAGTGACAGCTGTTCCTGGTCAGCATACTTGGTTATAGGACTAAGTGTTTTAGATCTCAGCTTTACCAATTTTCCATGAAAAAAGTAACTCATTTACATTTAAATGTGGTTTTTAATCCCTCGGGCAGGAGGATTGTTTGCTTCTTTTCTCCATTTCCCCTAAGCTCTTAATAGTAATGTTTTGAAAAATGTTGCAAAGCTATATAGCTCCCATGTTAAAAAAAGGCAAGCATTTTGATTGAAATAATTGTCAACATTTCATCATCATTTCACTCATAGGAGTGAAATGGAACCACAGAAGCACAACTTCATGAAATTATTCTGACACAAGAAACATCAACAGGACATGGAAAGTTCTCTTATTTGGTGTTGGGAAACTGATAAAATAGTTTGCAGTTCAGCATTTTACTCACCTTCTCCATATTGTTCTAATTCTCTGTAGTTGAAAATAAATCGGATGTATTTAAAAAAATCTGTCTAAATATTCAATATTTTTATTTACTAGTTACTGAATTATCTATATTAATGACAGGCTGTAAAGGATTATGATAGAAATAATTCTTTTTCTTTAATGATTTGGAGCATTTGGTCCTATTTGTGTTGTTTCCCACACTGATACAATATGATATGGGAAAAAAAAAAAGATAGTGCATTCCTATTGAATTTTAAAGAGCTCTAATAGCTAAAAGTAGGTGATTTAGTATGCCTTTCAGCTAAAATAATACTGATGAAGAAAATCGGGATCTGACGGAAAAATGTTTTGATGGGTCTACTGAAAAACTGCAGAAGGCCCTGTACAGGTGAGGTCTTGCTGGAATCACAGTGGACCATTGAGTCCATTTCCCTCTGGTAATACTTATTTTCTGTGTAGCTTTGCTTCACCATCACATGTAACCATAAGCTACACAACATCTCTATCCTTTCAAAAAGCTTCTTTCAAAATATTTACTTGCAATCTGGGGTGAGAGGTATCCATGTACAAATAACGGTACACTCATACCTTCAGATTTGTTTATTTATTTATTTATTTGCATTTAAAATGTGGCATTTTTGATCAGGGCTATTAAGATTGTGCTGCAATGACCATTCAGTTCAGCATTTCAAGCTTTTATTGTATTTGAACTTATGGTAATAGGTTGAGGGGGAATATATTCAGTCATTAAATCAGAGCGCTCCAGTTGAGAGTTTCCAAGCCATCAGGATGCCAGCCCTGACTGTGCTCCAGGGCACTGTGGCCCACAAAATGAAAATGCTTCCAGAAAATTAAATGTCAAAGCTCTGGGATTTTATAACATATCACCTGTTACATACATTGTGATGACTACTGTAATCCCATTATCCAGTCTAAAATGCTGGTTGCATGAGCAAACTGGATGCCTAAGTGAAACTGGATAGCTTAGGAGTTGGTAATGGTATGATATACGCAGTACTCCCCATCCAGTAAAAGCACTTAGCAGACTTGCTGTACTTTAAGCATGTAGATAGTCTCACAGAAGTCAACATAGGCATATGACTATGTGATTTGTCATACTGTGGCCCAAACCTTCTACCATCTGGAGCTGAATTTACGGGACATATTCAACCTACAGGTATGTGCCAAAGGGGAAGAGAGAGAGGGGATATCTCTGCCGAGTTCCTAGAAGGTAAGTGTTTGGAAACAGTCACAGATATAATTAGCATTCAAGATGTGATTTTACTGAGGAATACAATAAGAAGACTGTTATTACTTTCAGAGATATTTCCTGGAGCTGGATTTCAGAGGGCTGAGTTTATACCCATGTATGTATTTGGGCCAGGATTGCCTGTTGTGGCCATGCTGCTGTAGAGCAGTAGTGTCTTCTGCCCCTTGTGCTGTCCATCACCTCTGTCTTCCCTTGGAAGAAAATTAGCATCACCTAGGTGGCCCTTCAAAGGGAAACAGCACCATCAAAAATGGCAATCTCAGTAATGCAGTGATTTTCTGTTTGTTTTGGGTGAAGTCTCATGAATATGCATACAACACATTTGCACATTTGAATATTTCCAGAGAAGTTTTCCACACAGTGTATTATATGAAGCTATAAGTTCACTTACTGTTCAGTAATTCAGTTAAATTATGTGTGATATAGTGTTGATCCAATAGCAAATTTGAACGGCAATCATTACAATCATTAAATCAGTCCTGCACATACATATGTTAACTAATGAATTATTTCAAACATGACTTGAGAAGTGCTTGACAGACTGATCTTGAAATCACACTGCCTCAGAGCAGCATCTGCTAATGCACATTCCCATTTCTCCTTCACCCCTAAGAGATGTGAAAACTTGTCTTAGTCTTCAGCATCCCTGAAAGAAGCAGAAAAAGAGGAAAGTCTGTTCCTAGACTTTTTAATGGAAATACAGAAACTGCCAAAAGACTTTCTATTCATGCTTGAGAGAGTCCACAGGTCCAAGGACCTGTTACCACAAGTCCAATGTGGACACTCACATTCAAATTACACATTTTGCAGCCACAGTATGTCTCAAATCAGACTTGTTAACCTTCCATCTTCAGATTTGCAGGACTACATGAGTGTATAGACCACAAAATGAGTTTATATGACAGCACTGGTAAAGTTGGAAAATTGAAAGGATCTAACATGCTTCAAGAGCTTTCTTAAATTGCTTGCTCTTTTCCAAAAAGGCTGTGAATTTCATAAAATAACTCTCATTTTTCTGTGTATTCTTTTCCCTTTTTTTCCAGTTATCAGCACTCTGTTGCCTTCCCACCCAGGAGGAGCTAGCCCGTCCTCATCTTGCTCACATGTTCTTCATCGCTGTATGCATTGCCATGCCATGAGTTTTGTATGCACACCGTGAAAGAGGACAGACTCTGTCCAAATATCAACCACCTCACTGCAGTATGTTCTAATTTGCCATACTTTAGCATGGTGGTAGTTGTCACAGCCATATAGCACTAGGAATACAGAAGCGCAGACCTTCTGTACATCAACGCTGCAGCCATGGAGAGCAAAAGATTCAGTGAAATCCACTACATGGCCAAGAAGAGGCACTTCTGTACATAAACCACCTTTCTTCCAGGAGCACTGCTGGAAAAATCTCTTTGGCTGCACTGTGGAGGGGTCAAGTCACCTGAAGACATACCTTCAGACTACAGTGAGCAGCAGTGGGGCAGTAAATTATGATAGATAGGATATATGATAGATAGATAGATAGATAGATAGATAGATAGATAGATAGAGGATGCCTTCTAACATGGACCATATTGTCATGGTGGCTATCTTCTCCATTGTTCTAGGGAAGGCAGTGAAGGTTTTTTTCACAGGGAAAAACTGCTGAATTCATGTAATTTAACTCAAGTGAGAATGGAAAAAGTTCATTGATTTATTAGTGACTATAAGTAATATATTATTAACTGGTAATCAGTGAACTATACATTCAGGATTAACTTTAGGGAAAACAATAGTAGGCGCTTAGAAATGTTAGTACAACCATGTATAAATTTCTAAACACCCACCTATACATAGTTCCACAAAATGCTAGTCTTTGTTACTCCCTGCTTACTGTTTAATCTGGCTGGTGGTCATCCTTCTCTTCATTATTAATAATTACGGATGGTTTTGGGCAAGCAAACTCTCAGACAGTTTTGGGCATCCCTTTCACACACACTGTCTGCACTTGCAACACTGTCTTACCAGCTCTTGTTATCCTGACCAGACGAAGGACCTGGCAGGCACTCTATTAAAGTAACAAGAGGACTTTTGTTTATTCTCTTGTCATACTGCTTCCATCAAGCATCTATCACACAAATTCCATGTCTAGAGAAGTCAATTTACTGAGGATGCTTGAGTTATTTTTGGATTTCTTTTTCAAAGAACTGTAAAAGAGAGGAAGAAAACTCCAGATATTGACAATAGTTATGCCTGGTTGGTAGCACTTTATTACCAGGATGATAAACAATCAAAAGGCACTGATGGGTCAGTTTTAGAGACACCAAAGTGCAAAACGCAGACTCCAGACTTTCCAGACAATCTTTTCTGGGGACATATCCCCTGTGACGTTACCACAGCAGTTCTGTGTTCATGCAAGGGTTTGGTTCCAGATGGCAGGGGCAGATTGCTTGTTCCCATCTGCAAACGTAACAGGGTTTGGTGGTGCTAAGCTGGAAGCACTCTTCCAGTCAAAGCACATCTGAGCCCTGCAGTATGTGGCATCACTCCCAGCCCCTCGCCAAGCTCCAGTTTAGAAGTTGCTGTCATTCCAATGCATTTTGGGTTTGAGGGGCCTGCTGGTTACCATAGTAGTTTCCTATTTCAAAGGATGCAATTGGAATTAATCACCCAGACCTGTAGGATACACACCAGAGAAGATCTTGATACTGAAGGAAGCTCTAGTTTTGTCCTTGTGCAGATCGATTTTTTACTGCTAAACCTTTATCATGTTGCTAACTATGACCCAGGTCTGCTCCTAATACCAAATTAAAAAAATAATACCTTTTTTCTGTTTGGAAGGATGTGAGACAATAAAAAATATTTTGTAATTGGGTGTCCTACCATACAAACTGAAAAAGAAGCACCTCTAAAAGTAATAGCATAACTGTATGAACTGTTTGGGCCAATTGTTCCAATATCAGCTTAAGCTCTAAACTTCATAAATATGTCTTTTCCATACAGTACAATATGTAACAGGGGGAATATGAAGAATAGCACGCTTGTGTTTTGTTTAGGCCATTTGTACTGAAAAGGAAAAAATAACAAAAGTCTTATTAAAAATATTTTTAATAAGGTCTTTAAGACAAATATAATGGTTTCTTTCTTTTATCATAAGTATTTCTGACGTTTTATTTCAATGAGGTTTTCATTTTAAAGAATTCTTTCCATATGGGGTTTGTAAAACAATGTCTCCACACTTCCTTGTTTTCTTGAACAGTGCAACAAGCTCTGCTGGGGAATATTCTCAATGCTTAATAAATCATGTTAGAGACTGTGTATAGATGTCGTTTACCTCTCTGTGGACAAAGTCATTTTAGAAAAAAAAATAGTTCTTTCTATATTGCAAGCACACTCTGTTCTAAATATGTTGTAGTTGCAGCTCTGATTCAGCAAAATACTTATGCACCTGCTTCTGCTATTCAATTCATCTGGATTTAGGAGTATGTCTGAACACTTTGACAGGCCTATCTTCTCGTCTCCTGTAAAGAAACCGGAATATTGGAGTTATTTCCCTAGCTTTTTGTAAATCACTTCCTGAAGACAAAGAAAAATTATCTTGGCTTTGTGATATGATGTACTGCTTTGTCTCCTTCATGGTCTGAGATTTAGAGGGGCTTTGGCCAGCTCTGAAGCCCCAAGCTAAGTGGGAGGATTGAGGACACTTAAACCTGCACCCGTCACTTCATCAAATTAGTCAGATAAAACTGAAATTTGAGCAAAGATGCTCCTGACCAGATTTCAGGCCATTTGTCTGGCTTAAGATATGGGATCAAAATGGAGGTCTTGCTTGTGAGGCCAAATTTCCTAATTCTTTCACGTATGAACCATGAAGAGAAATACAGAAAGATAATTTTGATATAGGGCCTACTGTCAAGAAGTTAAAAGCAGTGTTACTGATGGGTAGGGAGAGGAAGAATATGGAAGAGTGCAGCACGAGTGAGGGCCCACAATATTAAGTGTCCCAGACAGACAGACAGACAGACATTCCCAGTGAGGGGTTTCTGGGCTGGAAAGATGGAGCTGGTCAGAAGAATTTGGTCAGGCTGGGCAGGGAATTGGGGGTGTGCCAGCTGCCTGGGGCTGGCACACTTCCCTGGGCTCTGGGAAGGGAACAAAGAGAAATGCCTTCTCATCCTGTTCAGGCCTCCCTTTTGTCGCTTCAGCTCTTTAAATTCATCCCTTTCTCCCTTCCTGTGATTCAGGAATGGTGGCAGAGGACAAAAGAGAGCAGATAACACAAAGAAGAAAGGAAGAAAACACAGTTCTTTGGTATTTGAAGAATCAGAATATGGTCTTCTTGAAAGTGTTTTCACTAAGGAAGAAGGAAAAGAGAGAGAAAATAATTAACAACAAACGGATTCATTTAAAGTTGAGGATTTTTTTTCCTTTTTTTTTTTTTATTTGTGATGCTTTTAAGTGCTGCCATTCATTAAACCAGCAGCAAAAGAGAACAAAACTTGAATAGTCTCATAATCTGCTCTATTTAAATAAATGGGGATAAAGGCTCACAAACAAGAAAAAAATAAATTAAATCCTTGCTTTTAGCTGGAGAGAGAACTGACAATTGCATTCCTGGGACATACGCCATTTTCTCTAGTTTATATGTAAAGTCTAACAATTCACTAAGCATTAGTGGCATAAAGAAAATTGAGAGGAAGGTTGGGTCTGGCTTTTTTCAGCACTGCTTTCTACACCTTCTGATTTGTGTGGATGGAAGAAAAAAGCAATTTTACTACTCAGATAGTGATATACCTGCTTTGGAATTAGAGCTATACAAGCAGAAAGAGAAATGCATTTTTTTTTTCTCCAGTGAAATCTTGTTCAGGATTCTGCTGCACAAGAAACCTTCAAGCATCTAGGCTTCAAGGCTTAATCCTTTTAAATCTACAACTACTACAATGAAATATTTAACCTTGCCATTTTCCCATCTGATTTTAGAAGAGAAAAAATTAATTGCTGAGTTGTCAGCACACAAAGTCTTGAAGAAACCTGCACGCTGCTAGGTATCTCCTTGCATGTCCTTGACTTTGACTTGTAGTACCAGTAAAGATAACCGGACTAACTTGAGTACCAGCTCTAGCCCAGCTGTAGCAACATGGATTATGTCCTTGTCAGACATATTTACTATGCCATTTGGCCCTCTGCATTATTTTAATAGCCAGCTCTCTAGTAAAGTATATTAGGCAAAATTCATAACTTTTCTGTCCTAGCTAGAACACTTTTCACTGTGTTTTTACAAATTACAGGGTAACTCTGTGAATTTACCCAACTACCTCCAGCACAAAGCACAAATGAAAATGTTCTATTAACTCTTTCTGTAAGTTTCAATATTTCCTCAGGGAATTTTGAAATACAAGCTTTTTTAAGTAAATCACTGTGGCAGTGTATTTTATCCATCACTAGGAAGATAACTAGCCACTTCTCAGAACCGCATTTAAATAAATAGAAATGGAGCACAATGCAGTTTTAGAAATTATTTGCAGATCTAGATGTTGTGAGCTTAAGCCCTAGTTTATGTATCTTAAGGAAGATTGCTATTAAAAATTTCTGAGCATTCATTTTCTCCAGTGTAGAATCCTTCACATGGCAAAAACTCAGGGTATATCCCTCTCTCTAAGTTATCAGTCATTATCTCCAAAACTCAACATTAATGAAAATATTTCAAAAAGCTAATGTATATTCATTGAGTAAGCTCAAGTCTCCAATTAAGTGAAAAGTTCCTGTAGCTTGAAGAACTGTTATGCTTTACCGCATAACAGGTTCAAAAATTTTACTAATTATTTTTCTGCTGAAAAATACCATCTGTTTCTTGGAAAAGAAACAACTTGTAATGAAGTCTGCTGTGAGTGAGAGCTGCAAGCAACTACAATGAACAGCCTGGTGACAAAGGCACTCAATGAGTCTGTGAAAACCTTGGTGCAATTCCAATCTTCAGGCAGGTAGAAGGTCTGCTGTGACGGGCTCTAGAGATTGAGCAAGGGAGTCTGCCTCTTTTACTTTATGTTTAAACACTATTTAAACACTTAGTTTCTCCAAAGGAAACCTGAATTTGTAATTCAATGCCTTAGATTGCCTTGGCTCTATGGGAAAACCATCCTTAGCTTGTGACCACCCTTACACAGCAGACTTGAGCCATGCTGTCGTCCCTCATAAAAGGGTGACTAAACCCTTTAGCAATAATGAGTGCAGTTATGTAGCTTATTCCCAGCTGCAACTGAGAAATATTTTATGAGTAACCTGATACAATACCTGATCATAAGCCAACCCATACTGTATTGCTTGAGTGATCCCATTTATTATCAAAAGGTCTGTTCAAACTACTACTCAAAGTCAGTAACACTGGGAAATCAGTTTGCTCCCATCACTATTACTCGTATAGAAAAGCAGCACTGGATTTTGAATCAAGCCACCATTTGTTATTTCATGCTTCACCAGAATGTAATTTAACATACTATAGTAGAAGATTTGTGGCAAAATGGGCAACACAGCTTTGTCATGCTTCTGCTAACCTTTAGAGCTATGGAGGGAAAAATCTATGTCTGGGACAATTCATATGATTTACTGTAAACATCTGTATTAGAACGAGATGAATCATATTCATTTACTGTTCTTCCACTGATTACAAAAGGAGTCTTAGGGGCCAGTTTGGATTAGACGCATGCATCACAAATGCAACTTTTGATTAGATGAACCACACCTAAAGGCTATTTATGAGTGGAACATGTATAGACTACCCATATGCACTAAATATTAATTATGCCACTTACTGTACTATTAGAAATTATTCAAATGTTATCTTGATGACTCTGAACTCAGATTAGAATACAACAGAATACAACAGAATTTATATTAAATAGGCAGTTATGATCATACAAGTACTATGATGATTCAACCTTTTTTAAAATCAAATTTTTGGGTCCTACAAAGATTTAGTCAAAATTACTTATTGTCTGCTTGAAACATTTCATGCTTGAAGACTGGGATTGGAGTTAAATTCAGAAAAGTGCATCTTAATACATTGTATGGCACTTTATGAAATGTGTTTCAACATGCACATAAAAAAGATCAAGTAAATAGCTCAGAAGCTGATATAAAATCTGGTAGTTTGAATGAGCTCCTGTACAGTCTAGCATAAAAGAATTGTTTTTAATTGATAAAATTGATTGAATGAAATGTACATTTAGGAAGTAAATTTTAAAAAATTTTCTTCTGTATGTTATTAAAACCTTGGATAAATTTAGGTGCATGCAAGTATAACAAGAGAAAGAGCACATGCCAATCCTTTCTACCTGGATACCTAGACACACATAGTGCCTATCAGGCACTTTTTAAGTGGGCACCTACGTAAAAATAGCTTGCCTTTAAAGAGCTAATCATTTACACTAGTTTTATTATTACTTATGATGACCTCTAAGAGACTCTACTGTGGGTCACGACCTACAAAAAAAGTAAAAAGAAGGGAGGAGAGGAGA
>VXAL01008783.1:69484-106698 GCA_013399475.1 Chauna torquata
AAAGAAAAGAAAAGAAAAGAAAAGAAAAGAAAAGAAAAGAAAAGAAAAGAAAAAAGAAAAAGAGAAAGTTCTGTGCAGACCAAGGAATATAGATTTAATGAGAAAATATTAGATTACATGATAAGCAGTAGTTTCAGCAAAACAGCATACCTGGAAATCAATTCACATTTTCTGGAGGTTTGATGATAGGCACACTGAGATTGTGAAAGTCAGAGATTTCTGTACTATGTCTCCTTCCCATTGCATGATCACAGCAGTGAATACTAGAAGAGACATTCTTCACTCTGCTTGGCCTGTAAAGATGTCTTGATTTAATGGACTAATGCAGTGTATTAGCATCACATTGAATGCTAAAATGTTTATTTAGTTGGAAAAAATCTACCATCACTTCTCTGTTGATCTTTGAGAGAAAATATAAGCACAACTTGGTCTCTTGCATGCTTACCAGGACCCAGCATTAGGTTTATTGATTGCTGAGTAAGGTAAGGAGCTTCGTTGACTTTGTCAATATTTTAAGGGCCAAATCACACTCTGGGGTCCCTTCTCACCACTGCAGTGGTGGCAATGACAGCATTATCTCCTCGCCTTTGTTCCTGGCAGCCAGATTAAGGAGGAGGTTTGCACCCTATTCTCTCCCTTTTCTATCCAGGCACCCTATAGAAAGGGCAAAGTGCCTCCAAGGATCAAGACCAAAGTCTGCAGCTGCTTGTGCCTTCTGCTGCCCCACAGCTGTGCCCCTTCGCCTATGTGGCATAAACTGAAATGCTCTGGACTTGGCCTTCCAAAGTACTGAATTTTCTGGGACAATTCCAAAAAAGCATTTAATGCTGACTGTTATGTATACAACTTCAGCGGAGCTGCTTAACGTGCTCCAGAGCCCGCAGTTCTGCAGGGCTCCCTCCTTGGGCTGGTGGTGCTGGTCAGGTGCTGCTTCACCCATCTAGACTTCTGTGAAGGGAGCTGAGCTGTTTGTGCCATGGGGCAAATGAGGTGCAGTGTTACAGATTTACGAGGTAAAGAAAATTATGCAAAGAAAGAGACTTTAAAAATGTAATTTGTGCTAATATATGCAACCAGTTGAAAAGTGTAAGCTGGTGAAGTGAAAAGAAACCCTAATGCTAATTCAGACCTTATGAAAAGCAAACTGTGTTCAGTGACAGATGGAACAAATGTTGTCAGAGTAAGAGCTAATGTGCAGTGTGGAGGATCAGAAGTCTTACCTCAGTGTTCCTAAAAATATGGGAAAGTAAACATTGGAAAAGACTGGTAATGATTTCAGTGACTGTTTGAAATGAACATTTAGGTTTGAGCAGATTGTTACAATAAACCTATAAGATTTTTAAAAGGAAAAAAAATATATTCACTGGCAGTGGGATATGTAGTGTATAGAAAAACCTCATTCAGACTTCCCTGTGCACTTTAAGCTTCAAGGGACACCTGTCTTGCAGCTGCAAAGAGTGCTGCACATTGGATTGCACATTGCTATATTTCACCTCACTTAACAACCAGTCATTAAACAACTGGTCAGGTCTGGGGCTACCTTCTGCTATAAGGATGCCTTGGGCAAAGCTTACCAGCTGAAAGAATAGGTCAATATGTACTCATCCTTTTTAAAGGTCATGTTCTGCCTCTCACATGCATTTGCTGCCATATAGATTTTTCATGGTGTCCATTTACTATCATGCTGTGTGAGTTTTCACTGTCACTTCTGAAATCTATGGCCAAATCTGCAGAACAGGGTTTTCATAAATCAATTAGATCTGAGTATTTCAACTTGACAAGCAAGAGGAAGAGATTTGATGATATATGACCAGGGCAACCTTGCTCTGTAAAACTGCAAGCCTGAAACAAAAGTAGTTTTTGCAATTTGAACCCAGGAGAATTGCTCCTGCATCCTGACCATTCGGTCTGGACAAATATTTTCACTTCAGAAATATTCCATGAGATGCTGTAAAAAAAAGAGGTCAAGAAATTTAAAGCAGGCCCAAGTTTGCAAGGGCAGATTAACCCCTGCCTTTTTAAGGGTAAAGACTTCTGGTAACCTGAACCAGGTATTGTATATGACTGTCCAGGACCCCACTACACAGCTTGACTAGCTGGACTAGTGAGATCACTGAGCTGACACAATTCCCTCATGGACATGAGTTATAGCAGTAAAGAAGCCTTTCTGCCTTTCTGGATTATGCTGTTTGGAGTGACGGTTAACTGTACTGGAAACTGAGACAATTTTTCTGTATAAGGAAGGAATTTTTCTGCTATTAAGACAACACTGTGACAGACACACCAGTAGTATACAGGCAGACCACAGAGTTTATGAAGGTAAGACAGAGCTTAATTCATTCAAGTGATTTACCTCCAGAACAACTAATACATTAAAGATGATCATTAAGGTGAGAAAAAGAGGGTGGAGCTACAAAAGACGTCTCAAAGACACTTGACAGTCTTGTTTGAGGAAGACCTAGGTTGTGCAAGCAAGCAAAAGCAGCTCCGAGTGCAGGGTATGCAGAAGTGGGGGCAGGGATGGGGGCTGGCCAGACATCTGCACTCAGACTTCAGCATTGGATTTCCAGGAGGTGAAGGGAAAGAAAAGAAGCCACCAGCCCTATGTGGACAGCCAAGACTCCAGGAGTATGTGCAGCAGCTTTCCAGAGACTGTTTTTTCACAGATGTCTTGGGAACCAGCTGCTCTATTCACAGCCCAAACCGCCTCCATCCATGTCCTGAGCAAGAGCTGCAGGATTTAGATCATAACATCTAAGTCCAGACTGAGTGTAGAGGATAGTTATTCTACTTTCAAAGGTTTATTGCTGCTCACACTTCTTTAACTAGGTTTGATCTGCTGGACTATCATTGCTCAGTTTATACTTGTTGTTCAGCAGTGGAAACCTGAATTTGAGATCTGCACTGCACTGTCATCTTCACAGCTGCACCATCTGTATAGAAAAACCTGCAGAATTATAATGGGGTTAATTAATGTTTACCTAATTAGCAGCATATGAGATATTAATGTGAATATGAGGAAAAACTTTTCTTATTTTCCCAGTGCTCTGAGCTGTGTTTAAGGTTAATCTAAATTCCCAGTCCCTGAAGCCACACTCAGTGAGATATCAGTGAGATACTGGGGACAGAATATCACTTCTCTAAATATTGTGCTGTCAGAGTGGAAAGAGATTTACTTCATACCAACTTGTTGAGTGCACAAAACATGTTTTTTGCCAATGAATTTATGCTGCTATTAATTCTCTGTCTTGTATGACTTTAGAGCTTTTTCAGTAAAGAATGAATAAAACAAATGGAAGACTTTGGATTCTTAAAATTTAAAACCAAAATGGATGATTAGATCACTTTTTCATCACTTCCAATTTCCTCTGTACCTTGTATTTGACAAAATGTAAGTTATGTTCAGCTAAAGCATGTCTTTCCAAAACGTAAATAGCATTGATATGTAGATATCAAGAGATGGAAAATATACTCTCTGAAGATTGTCTAATCAATAGTCAGCTTCAGTAACAAAAATATGTCATTGCATGCACCTGATTCCACATTCTAGCAATTGATCTTTGTCACCTTTCTGTGACACTGCCAGAATCAAATCATTTCTTCACATGCTGTTTGAATAACATAAGGAGAACAAGTGCCTTGGCTCTCTCACTGCAGCTTCCTCCATTATTCAGATAGTTTTGTGACTTGAATTTTCCTGCATCTTCATTCAATTTTCAACATTCTTGTAAAAACATGGAGCTGAGAGCACTAATGATAGATGAGATATAGGGACATCTAACGTAGAATTTAGGCAAAATCTAGGCACTTAGCCTAAACAGTGTCATCTTGAAAATGCACAGTCAGTTTCTATCAGAACCAGGACATGCATGACCATAATACACACCTTTGTTTTTTACACTAAGTTCTTAAACTCCTAAAATCATTTGCCCAGATCTATTTTATGCTTAAGGCCAAGCAGCCTGGCTCTTTTCTAACCAGCATGAGCATCTTTAGGCATATTTCTGTGTATCATATCTGAGGATCTCATTTTGAAAATATTCAAAGAGTTTTGCACAATATTTATCAATCGCCATTCTGTCCCATTAAAATACTGATGCTATTACTGATTAGCACACTCTTAAAGATGCTCACCTGCTAGCAAGTGGAAAATATAGGTTTTCTCTGTCTAAGGGAACTTGATCTATAGCTTCCTGTTTCTGGAGTGTGCCTTAGCTCCTAGATGAATTTAATTTTCTTTAAATTCCCCTTTAAGTGCAATCCATTGACAGGAATACATGGGTCACTTCCAGTGTACCAGGAGACTGCCCTAAACATCCCTGGGGTGACAGGGCACCAGGCAAGTTCAGCACAGCTCAGCTTGCTGTGTTGTAGGAATCAAGCACTTCTGGGCATGTACAGAAGAGATGTTTGGAAACTTTCATGTGAAAAAGGAAGACAAGGAAGTGGACTCAGTCCATTTCCTATTGGATATTCCATTTGCATGGAAGAGTTAGAGCTACCATCCACCAAAAAGAAATGTGGGGCCAGGTGTTTAGGGACCTGTATTGGAAGGGGAATCTTAGATTCTAGCATGGGTTTCTGGGACTGTCAATGCATTTTGCATTAGATGGATTTAGAAATATATCAACCCTAAGCTGTTCTAAAGCTACCAGATTTGGTGCTTGTGCTCATTTTTTTTCTCTCTGACCTGATTAATTCTGAAGCTCCATTTTCTGCTCCTCTCACCCAATCTCACCTAAGGCAGTTTCAATTTTCATGGTTAGCACATTTCCTTTGAAGGAAGTTTGACTGATCTCAAGCACGTGAACTTCAGTGCCTGTCTCTCATGCCCTGTGAGAGTAGAGAGGCACATGAGCAGACACCTTTTCGGAAGAAATAGACACTCTGAGAATGCCTTCTACAATTAAAACAACATTTGCTTGCACTCCCTTTTTTTGAAGAAAACTTATAATGAAATCTCACCTTGTCTGGTTATAACTGCACGGTGATGTTTTTCCATAGTGATTAAATAAAGTTTTAGATAGGATGCACAAATCTTAACACTGTGCTGCCTGGCCCAGTTTTATGACATTTATAATGCTCCTTAGCCTCAACCAAGCAGTGCTGCATGACTGACGAGTGGTAGATCTCAACACTATTCAATCATGATCGACTCTCCTGGAAGAACTCACTTTTTGAAAAATTATTCTGTAGAACAGATCAGCATTCCAGAAGCACAAGTGTGAGGAAAAAAAAAAAATTGTGAAGCGTTGGAAGTGTATTAAAAGTGAGAGATTTGATGTCAGCACCTCAGCTATCATGAGTTTTGCATCAAAGAGCTGTCTGAATATCATTTGTCATATTTTAAAAGACCTGAAAATGTTATTCTAATGAAAAATATTTTTAAAAAAATCAAAACAAAAGAAGCAAATTATTACTTGCTATGTGACATATACTTAAGCTGTTTGCTTTCAGCTTAGTTTGACAAAGCTACAGAGTAGTTTCTTCACAGCCTAAGGGAAGGGATCCATCTGACTATGTGCCAGAGCAGTCATAACCTAGAATGACTGCCCTGAAATTGACTGCAGCAAAACAGTGTATTTACTTCATATTCCTACCCCAAGGGCCAAAAGTATTAACTTTAAGAGTCATATAATTTTTTAGATGCAGAAATGTGTTTTGAAAAAGAAACTTAAAAAAAAATAAATGAATTGTATGTCTCTGACAGGTTACTAGGAAGATGAAGTGGGCAGCAAATTCCTCTCTTCTAGTGACAAGTATAGTTAAATACTTCCATAAGTTGTTATAAAAACAAAGTGGGGGAAAAGACTTGGAAGAAAGAACTGTGACTTGTGTCTATAACACTGTGACCGAGAAACATTTCTAAAACAAAGTTATGTGTTTAAATGTTATTCTGGTTTTTAGTCTAGGACACACTATGATAAATAAGCACATTGAAGCACATTCTTCCAACCCTCCAATACTCATGTGGGAACAGAATCTGCACAACCAAAATCGTTTCTGCCTATGATACCAGCATGGCCATCATCACAAAAATGTACCGTAACTGCTCCATGGCCACAACTGAACAATCATCATTCCTCCACCACATGCTGACAGCACCTCCATGTACAGAGTATTAATACTGCAAATACTATGACAGTGATGTGACTATCCTTTTAACAAGCCTTAAGTTGTTACTTTTGCCAGATGTGTGTAGACCTTAACACAGTGTTTATCCATAAGCAAACTGTGACATGAACTTAATGTTCCAGACTGATACCCTTAGAACTGACTGGGGAACTGCAAAGTTTTACCATTTATTTTTTTCTTCAGTGAAATAAAACCCTGTGGTCGTACACATTCTGTACATAATGAAATTGTGTGGCATTCATCTTCTTTAACACAGAAGGACTGTTGCACCATTGCCAAATTCAGTTACCACTTTTCTGGCACCAACATTGTTCCAAACTCCTCCAGTCCTCTTGGATTTCGTAAGTTGCTATATCAGTTGGAACTAGTCTCTTGTCTGGGACCACTGTACTTAGTTTTGTTAGACTTTGTTTCTCCTCTTGAATCAGTCACCTCTACCAACACTCACACTGGTGACAGCCACCACACTCAAAGAGCAAATCATTATGTGTTAAATCATGTTTCAAAGGTCTTCACCAGTGCCGGAACACATGCCATACTCTGAGTCCTCACCTGCCATTTTGGACGGCAACCACAGATTTCATTTTTGCCTTCTAACAAACAACGCTTTTTATTTATAATGGTTTTTAGATAGTTGGCACTGCACGCAGGAACCTTGATTCTCTTTCCAGTGATCACAGTAACCCAAGTATTACAGCAGCCAAGATCTGACTTCACTTTGTTTGACTGAGTGGCACTTCAGTGATCCATCAGGTTGGCTGACAACATAAATATTTGCCTGAAGAAAAACTGGCAGTGAAATCCTGCTTGGATCCTTCCACAACATAAATATGAACATTTAAAGTCCACTACTTACCAATCAGTTAGTGTTCTCTGAGCCGTGTCAGCTGCTGTACATTTATTACTCCTCTCATGTTGATTGCCTTCTTACTCAGAGTTTCTTGCATACTAATAAATAGCATTCTGGAAGATCCATGCAACATGTTTAGCCTCATCATACAGATGTGGATGATTAATATATAATTTCTGAAAAAAATGAAATGGAAGTGAGAAAAAAATCTAAGAATGATTGACTTTTGTCTTCAGAAACCTCATAGATTCACAGAATGACAGATATACAGACTTCAAAAGAGTTCTGGAGACATCACCACACCCACTGTCCTCAGGACAAGGTAATAGCTTATGTCATGCCTGACAGATATTAGTTGAGAGCCATGTAGTAATAATGAATCTACAACTTCTTAAGAAACCTCATTTAGTACTTCATTATTCTTACATCTAGTTCATATTCCTAATATCTAATCTACTACAATTTAAAACCCTTACTTCTTGTCACCTCCTTCTTGAACATGCAAAACAGATTATTCTCTTTGTCTTTACAACAGTGTTGCGTAATTGAAAACTGCTCTCATGTTCCCCCTTGGGCTTTCCTTCTTTGGCTAAACACCATATAATTACATTTTTCTAGGCTTCTGTTGATTCTGATTTCCTCAGGACTCTTTCCATTTGGCTCAGATTTTTCTTGGACTGCAGTCTCCAGTGCTGAGAGCAACGAAAGAATTATTTCTGACGTCTTGCATGTTACACTCTTGTTTATGCATTGGAGAATGATGTCAGCTGTATTCAGAACAGTATACTATTTGAACAGCTGATGCCTATTTGGCAAATGTCATAATCTCAGTGGAAAATCTGCTACCTAGCCAGCCGGTCCTCAACTTATATATGTGTAGCTGATCATCAAGCATCAGTATGCCCTTTGTTGGATCAGATCTTGTAACATTTCAGATACTTTCTTCAAAATGTTTGTCTAGTGAGCATATTGGTGAGGAAATGCTTATGATAGTAAATCAGACTGTTATACTGTATTCTGGCACAGACTAGCCACCACAGGGGTCATTTGAGGGGGATCCAGTATTATGGATGGGTTGTATGACACTTCTTCAGAGAGACAAGCATTCCACCTTTACCAGGAAGATATCAAAGGACAAGTGCCAACAAGGAATTTCTTGAGACTACATTCCAAAATTCTCCTCTTGGAGAAGAATAGGGGTACAGCTCTCCCTGCCTGCTTTTTAAAGCATAATCTTGATACAGAATGGATTTGGCATACTCCCTTGGAATATGCAGATCACTGAGCAAGACTGAGATATCATGTCAGCAACACCTTCTCCCAGCAAGTAAGTATACATTTAATGGTTTACGGAACTACTGCAACATGGTTTTGCACTTATCTTAAAATCATCTCTGTTTTAATCTCGATCTGGCAGAATTCCCATCATTCCTACCAAGAGTGGCAGATGGGCTTAAAGTTAAAGTTGACATCATGGGTCTTGTAACACTCTTTCTTGGTTTTTTAAGAAAAAACTGTGCTTCCTAAATGCATAAGCAGTTTAAACATCATGTTTACCACACTCATTTTTAACAGTGTTGCCAGCAGGTTGAGGGAGATGATCCTTCCCTTCTACTCAGCACTGGTGAGGCCACCCTTGGAGTGCTGTGTCCAGTTCTGCGCTTCCCAGTATGAGAGACATATGAATACAACAGAAAGAGTCCAGTGAAGGTCCAGAAAGATGATTAAGGGACTGGAGCATCTCTCCTATGAGGTGAGGCTGAGAGAGTTAGGACAGCTCAGCCTGCAGAAGGATCAGGGTGTGGGTCTTATCTATGTATATAAAAGTTACTATGCTCAATACATGAGTGACTAGATGAAGTTGAATGACATGAGATAACAGAGGTTAGAACACATTATCTAAAATACCTTTTGACCTTACATTGATGAATACAGAGAATTATATGATACAAGGCATCAGGAGGAAGCAGAAACTAGCTGTGAAAGCTTTTATTCATTCTTGAATATGTTCTCTTGACTTCTAGACAAATGAAGATTACAGACATTGCTAATATTAAAGTGATCAATACTTGATCCTTAGAGTAAAGAGATATAAATCATTTCTGGCATGGGAGAAAGTCTGAACTATGATGGAGGAAAGAAAAACTAAGTCAGGACTTTTACAGAAATGATTCCTACATACACCTACTTTTGGATGAGGCTAATCTCATCCTGAACAGTTGTGGGTTTGTTTTTGTTTTTGTTTTTGTTTTTCACTTGCTCTAGAATGAAAGCACAGTAACAGATGTAGATGTCTAGTAAGTTAAAGTGTCTATGTGGTCACGTAACATCCACTGTTTTTGTTTAGTGATAAATGCTCCTCTTACTACCAAGCAGGAGAATGCACCCTACAGCCATGCTCATGCAACTAGTTATGAAGGTCTACCATCCTGCAACCGTCCTGCCACGTTCTCCCCACCAAAAAAACAGTGAATGGCTAAAGGCTGAAACAATAGAATTTACCAAGTCCCAGAACAAAGAAAGGAAGGGTTTCCATCCAAATCACCTGTATGCTGTGTGGGCTATTCAAAAATAGTAAAATATTGCATTCAGAAATCCTTTATTTTTTTAAATCTCATTATTATGTTAAATATGTTAAGAATACTTTAAAAACAACCTTGTGATTAATTTTATAGAGGACTCTGGTCTCAAACCTTTCCTATTATTTAAAATGCTCATGTTAAAAGTGTACAGGAATTCCAAAAAAAAGTTAAGTTGCAGAGTTATTTAATACCTTGTTGTCTCAAGAACATATTCTGGCTGTTCTGTACTGTAATAACTAAATAAATAAATGTAGTTTAACAAAAAGAAAAACAATTAAATTTGAAAAAAAAATGACTGAGAAAAATGTCCTAAATTATATCCCAAATGCCAAAATTGAAAGCCCAAATTTTTTTGAGTGTGTGTGTCTAAAGGGCTTTAATAGATTATCTTTAAAAATGACTAAAATAAAAAGAAGTGTCATACTAATCTTCTGGTGATAAAAGGATAAAGTAACAATAGAGCACTATATTTTTCCTCGTAGTTTATCTGTCACAAGAGCTGGTTCTAAAGTGATGAGTAAAAAGAGGAGCTGGAATCTTCTTTTTTCACGGCCCAGTTTGGCTTCTTTATCAGACTTAATAGAATTATATATGAAAATCATAAAACTGATATATTAGAAGTGACATGAGAGGACAGATAGATGCATAGCAAAACAAGTAGTTTATAAGACTGAAGTGGTTTTTATTTAACACAAAAAGGCAGTGAAGGCTTCGCATCTTTAACATTACTTTATCAGAATGACAATTTTATCTAAACGATCTCTGCCCCTCTTGAAAGAATATGAGGACAGAAACTGGTAAAATACTTATCTGGATGTGTCTTTCTGACTGCATGTATGAATGTAATTCCCAGTGGAGTGATAGTGCTGCAGACTTCTAAGGGAGGAATCCAGTCCGGTTATGGCAGAATCACCCCCCAGGCACCAAGTGCTGGCCCCCAGTCAGGTGAGGAAGAGGAGCAGGTGCCTGCATGGCTCAGGTCCAGCATGCCCTTTTGAGCTGAGTAGCTGTGCTTGCACTGTGCAGCACGTCACTCGTGTAACCCCTGAGCATGTGTGGCACTCCTTCTTCTTCCATAGTGCTTTTTGCTGGCGGATGTGCCTTAAATAAACAGAGGCTGGACACCACACTGATGTTTGTACAGGACGATACCACAGTTATGTGTTCCACGTGTTCAGACATGGCACGTCTGAGGGTGGGGTATGTGAGGGGGGAAAGACCTTTTGGGGTAATCCAGGAGGAGATGAAGGGAATCACACAGCCATACTTGTTCTCCAGAAAGGACTACCCTGTTCCTAACCTGTCTTTTTTTCCCAGAGGCATCTAGCTGACTTGCTCCAGGACACAGTCTGAGAGCAAACTCTATGTTAACACTGGGAGCTGCATTCAAAACACCTCACTGACATGCAGGGGAGCCGGGACAAGAAGCAACCCAGACAGAAAATTTTGCTCAGTGTATACATCCAGTCCTCACCAGATGTATTCAAGTTCACACAGCTTATGACATCATTCTAAAATCATTGTTATTGTAAACTCTCTCAGCTTCAAGATCTGTTTAAAATGCAAGCAAACACAGTACGTTCTCTAACTTCCCTGAAATGCTCTATTGGTTTCTACAAGCAACGTAACTATGGGATAACTTTCAATTGACCATTTGCTCCATTAAATCTTGTGTGACATGTGATGTTCTAACTCTGTTAAGCTCTGACAAACTAATTGTGATTTTAGCACTCAATATTTTTCTCTCTCCAAGCATTCTAAACAGGATACTTACTTTCCTTCAACCATGTATGAATAGAAAGTAGAGATTGCAGTACAAAGGTTATAGCAAAATAAAATCTGGATACTTCGTTATATATATATATATTTAATATATAGGCACACGGTATTTTATCAAAGTTTAGGGAAAGTTAATATTACACTTGTATCTTAAGATGCATCATGACATCATGCTTTCTTACGCATTTATTATGATATTATGATTTCAATGCAAAATGACTTTCCACTCACTTTAAGACTGCTTGCAAAATGTAAAACTCATTTCTGTGCAAAGTATAGAACTACACATACCTAAGGCTTTTAACAGCAAGTTAAGGACCTACAGAACTTCAGCTGGCTTCTGAACATGGAGAATCTTCATTTGTTTAAAATACACAGCTTTTGATGTAATATTTTATACATGCCCCATATTGCAGGCACAATAAAAAGGCCAAATATCAGTATCTATGTAATAACCAAAATTGCTTTTTTTTCTTCTTTTTCCTAAATTAAATAATTTTTTAAAAAGGGTTAATAATTAATAAGCAAAACAGTAATCATTCAAAAACATATAGTACCTTTCTTTGCAATGTTCAAGTCCATACTACACTTTTATACAAAGAAAGACTCATGACCTGTTTTTCAAAATCAGTCCCCTTAGTTTGATATCTCTGATTTTTGGACTCAGTATGCTTAAGCTTTAAACTTTAGGTGTCCACAGGTAATTCATTTAGTGGTTTATAATTAGGCAAAGTTGCCGGAATTTGTCTAAAAAATAGTAAAATTAGTTGTTCAAGGTTAGCCATCTGAAGACTGAGTACACTAAGATTTCCTAAATGTTGAAATAATTAGAAAAAGTAAATTGCCAAAAGCAATACAGAGAAACTCAGGAAAAGCAGGGTCTCTGCTCAGGAAAGGAACATCTGAAACATGCAATTTCTTTCCAACAGCAACAGCACTTCTAAAAAGTTTCTCTGAGATATCGCTTATCCCGTCATTAAGTTCCTGCAAGATCTATTTTAGTTTTGTTGAATCAGCATTTTCAAAGAGTAAAACATTATGCCTGAAGATTCTTACCCATATGAGATCAGAAGTGGAACTCATAATCCATGCAATAGCTACCAGACCCTGTGAGCTAGTTATTTATTATATGACTGTGATATATATTAACATAAATATCATACAAAACATATGACAATCACATGCAAGACAAGCAGTGGAAGTTAGGAAGATGATTCCTGTTTTCTTTTCTGATGAGTCAATCAATTAAAGAAAAAAAAAAATCAAGCGCTAAAAGTAAAAAGAGATCAAAATTCTTCCTATCCAGGATTGTGACCTAACTTGAGAAAGCATAAACCCTTAAAAAAAAATACAGCAATAACCATCTGGGGGGTTTCCTCCTCACACCGAAGCCTCCAGCACTACTTTCGTGAAAAGTCCATGTGCCAAAACTCTGTAGCCAAATGAGAGATTCTGCTTATAATAATTGAAGCTGTATTTATCCTGATTTGTGGATATTTTCTTTGGCAGCTAAAACTGTGCCACCTGTCGAGTCAGGCTAATTAAAGGCAATCCAATGTGGTGTCTACCACTCTTCTGCCAGAGTTTTCCCCTCAGCCCTTACAGAATCAGCAAAAACAGATCTGTGCTCTCTCATCTTACTGCCACACTTCTCAGTATTCTTTAAACTTTCAGCACTGTCAGGCTGAGACCCATGGAGCATTAGACATTAGCACATATCTGCTTCTACTCTCTCTGCAAAGGGAGGTAAATTGGGGGATCATAATTTCTTAAATGATGCTAGCATGATTTGTGATAGTTTGTCTGGAAGCCTCCTTATTCACCCAGTTGAAACAGCACATCATACAGAGATGTTACAGCATCCTTTCAATTTTCAAGTGCAATCAAACTGGGATCTAGATAAAATAAATACCAAAGAACCGTTGATGGTGAGAAAAAAAAAAAAGTCCCCTTGAAGGAATTTCAGGACCTGCTGCAACTTCTCTTCCAACATGCTTAAAAATTGGTGGCTTGCCTTTGGAAAACTCTGTATTGCTATAAAGCATAAATTGCTAGGAAAAATGCATGCTGCTTGCTCTAAAACAGACATCTCTACACGAACAATTCCTTTGAACACCTGCATTGAAGACATATTCAGCTTCAAAGAGCAAACCACTGACCTGGGTCGGTGCAGAAAATTTGAAGGATTTATTATACAAGCCTGCAAAGCAGCCTTAACTGAGTAGATTTGGAAACTCTTTTTTCTGGAAGCCAAAACAATTAAGTCTCATATGATTAAAATCTCTATGACTGAAAATTACAGGTGTGGAACATATCTTGTCTTTTTGTTATACATCTGAGAAAAAGCTTGCCAATTTTATGGCAGTGATTCTTTCTTATAGTTCTGCATGTTACTAAGTAAAATCAAAGCAGTAAGGTTTTTCTCTGGCAGCAGGAAACAAATGTAAGATTTTAGAGCTATCTGCATCCCATAGACACCTATTCTTTTAGGCCTTGCTTTGGTTTAGTCACATACCTGCGAATTAGTTCTATTGTTATTTTTATAATATAAAAATGGTTGTAACATTTCTGTTATGACATTTTTAGTGTAAATGTATTTTCTAAATGGCTGTGGGAAATTTCTGTTACTTTTTAGACATTAAAAAAAAAAACTCCATTATTATCACTTTATGCAAGAAGAAAGGAGGATTTTTAAATAAAAACATCCCAAATAATTTTCAGTTTTCAAAAGAACAGGCAGAAATACCCTGTTGGTTTCATATATAGAAAACAGAAAAAGGGGCAGGGGGGAACTGGAAAAGGTTGACTGAAAAGCTAGCAGTGCTTCACTTGAAACCAAAAAAAAAGTTTGGACCGTCTATATTCATAGGGTCCCCAATGGCATCTGAAATGCAGACATCTGCTGCAAACATCCCTCTTTAATTATGTCTCGGTTATTTTTAACTAGACAAACTTATCTCAGACATTCAGATCCATGCAAAAGGCTTTCAATCTTAGATCTTTACTCACATCCATACTTTGAGGGAACAAGAACACCTTCCCTTTTCAATGCACTTAAAGTCATAATGCAGTTGTGGAGAGAGGAAATCTTTCCTTCTCTTTTGCTAACTGGTTTCTTGTCAAGATTTTAAAGGAAAAGGCAGATGCTAAGAGAAAAATGGAAAGAAACAGTATAAGCAAAGGATGCAAAGCTGGATGTGTTCTTGTTTTTCAGTACTCCAAAGTTAGTTATGAGAAAAGATAATCCATCTGGTTTTCAAACAGTTGTTGTTAGTAGCTGTGATTCACTGCACTTATATAGCTCCATAAAACATCAGAGCCCAATACATACAGCTCCTTTTCTGCCATGATTACAAAAGAATATCTGAAGAGGAGAAAATAAATCCTATATAATTTGTGTCATTCCCTTAAAATTTTCTGTTACCTAGGGGTCCCTTTTGCTATACTTGCCACTTTATTATTAGTCTATTATTATTATTATTACATACTATTGTACTCCATCTATTAGTGTCCCTGGAAAATCATGGAAGACATAAAGGTACACTTCCCAGGAATAATAGTTTAAGCTTTTTGACACAAGGTCTAAGAAGGAATGAACAGAAAATAAAGTGCTGAGAAAGGTCAAGCTTAGTCACTGCATTTGAAAAACATTTTGTTTATGCATGTGCTTATTTTGATTTTATGTGCTTGTAAAGTGTTTTATAAAAAGGTAAGTAAACTAGTGAATTAAGATCATGATCATCAATGACTTGCTAATTGTCAACACTGAGGACAATTCAGAAGAGAAACAAATGAAGAGGTGGTGCAGGGCAGAGTACAGAGGGCGTTAACTCAACAGCAGAATTACACATCTCTGATCCTTTCCTTACCTCTCTGAACACGTCTTCACGTGTTCTGCTTTCACCTACCTTCAGTTCCCCAGGCAGCCTCCTTCGAGCCTGTACAGAATTTGTGGATCAATGCTGCTTTTCATATCTGCGTGTCTGAGTTGTGACAAAGACTGGTGGCTCTCCTGTCTGGGAGCAGTGGATAGAGGGCTAGATTGAATTAAAAGCTTAAAGATTAAAGCTTAACATTAAGAACAAACAGGAGAATCTATATTGCAAAGGCAATGGCAACTCTAGACAGACATTTGTTTTCTACAAAGTTAGAGATGTGTCTCTAATAATTGCAGTGTCTGCTCTTAAGGGCTCNCTGTCTGGGAGCAGTGGATAGAGGGGTAGATTGGATTAAAAAGCTTAAAGATTAAAGCTTAACATTAAGAACAAACAGGAGAATCTATATTGCAAAGGCAATGGCAACTCTAGACAGACATTTGTTTTCTACAAAGTTAGAGATGTGTCTCTAATAATTGCAGTGTCTGCTCTTAAGGGCTCTCAGCAGCAGTTTGATCCCCCATAGTCTTTCTTGGGAGTGTCCCTTACCTCTTCTAATGAACTACAGAACTCTGTTCTACCTTCCATGGCTCTTTCAACTCGTATCCCTATCCTTTCACTCCTGGGAACCCTGCCAACCATGTATATTTCTGAGATCTGCAATCAATTTCTATATTTCAGATAGAATATATTTCTATATTCTATCAATTTTCTATATTTCATAACTTACAACTTTTGATTACTAACACATTTGTTTTCTGCTTATTAGCTAGGGGAGGTTATATATATGTTTATGACTATAAATCACTGTGTGATAACCTAGAGCAAATGTGTTCTTTAAAGATTGGAGGTGCAAGCTGTCTGGGGACTGAGTATCAACTGATGAATCAGAAAATGCAAGGAGCTGTCCTGACATGAATGGATGAGAAATTTTTGTACAATTCCTTTAAGTTTATCTAGGAAACATTGTAACTAGTGTCTGTATTTAACAGTGAATGCACAGCAATATGCATAAATAAGGCAAACTAGCTGCTTCATTTCACATGTAATATGCATAGCTTTTAATACAGATGTAAAAATCAGAATGATGTATTAGAAGCTTTCTGTTGAAAATTGGAGAATGTTCCCTACCGTGTTCTGTAACCAGAGGATACGAAAACTTTAAATGAATTTGTATGCCACAAGTATGTATCCAGACCAGTAGTTTTTGATCAGGAAACTCAAATAAATTAAACTCACATCAAAAAGATCACTTGATTTTCATCATTTTCATGAAGTCCAATGACTTTCAAAAGAAACTGCACTTTTAAAGACTTAGAAAATAGATAAATTTGGTAAAAAAAAAAATACAAAGTACAAGAATACAAAGTCCAGTTTGAATAATGATGAATAGTAGCCTGTGTGAATTTCAGAAGACACAGCTGGTAATTATTTCAGACTTTATGGAAGCAATTTTTCATTTACAGACAAGCTTTTGGCAAGGCTCACTTCTCAATAAAGCGAGTTGGACTGCAGACGCAGTAGGAAAATCACAAGTCAGATGAACATTCTGCAATGCACGAGCAAGGTAGGACAAAAAAAATAGATATGAAATGGCAATAATGATCTCCCAACGAGTTATCAGTAGTGGAACATGATGACAAGTAAGAATTTAATAGCAGCAAGTAGTAATGTCCTGAGTTGCAAACCAGATTGTAGGTACTGAGCCCTCCTGTTTAGCAAAGTACTTAAGGACTTACTCAAAAATCAATGTAATGCTCACCCTAAATTTTAATGGATTCTGGGTCAGACTCCTCATTAGCTCTTCACTTAAAAAACACAATTAATCCCACAGATTTTAGATAGACAACTCTCATTATGTCTTTACGGCTGTTGCTTAAATAGTCTGTCTCATCACATGCATATTTACTGCTGAAACCTTACAAAATGTTTTGCTGTATGAAAGAAACAATGATTGTGTTTCAGCATAAATCTAGCATTGTAAATAAATTATTACAATTTAAAGACTAAATTTATAAAGAAATATCTGAATCTTCTGTAAAAATTAGATACATGGATCTTATCTGATATATTTAAATGGAGATAAACGCTGTGTATCAGTTAAGCACTGAGGAAGTGAACAACAGGGCTTGGTCTTCTGTGCAATTCTAACCAGGAGACAGCTGGCAAGCATAATCCACACTGTTGTGCATCTTTCTCCACCTACCTGAACTGCTGATCCTCTTTTGAAGCAACTCCTGTACTGCTGGACTTTACAGCCTGACAAGGTAAGGCAAACAGATCGGAGACTGTTTTACTAGCAGACCATGCAGAGGCAGTAGAGTTTACCTGAAGGTGGTAATTTTGGCCACCAGCTCAATGTGAATCATCCTGTCAGCAGCTTTACATAATTACTTTTTTACCTTTCTGTGAACATCAGTGAACGTATCTATTTTCTTCTGCAGCCGGCTACATGGGGAATGAGAACAATCCTATATATCATTGGATTAGTAATAACTTTTATAGAGCACTGTAGAGGTCTGCTTTTACTAAGGACAATAATTCATTTTTTTGTCACAAGTCTTGTACAACTAAAATGTGTAAAAGAAAAGATCTGCTGTGCTTCTATGTGTGTTGAGAGGAAGAGGCACGTACCTAGTTCAGTCTTCATCAGTTTGCTCTAGAATTAGATGAACAGCTCTTCTGGAGTGCTAGGAGCCCTCAAAACCACAATGAAACAAAACATCAAAACACTAAAGTCCTTTATGGGAACCTTTCTTCATACAGCTCTGTTTACATTACATTGATATCAGAGAAACACCAGGAGTCCTCAGGCAAAACTGGAATAGACTGCTGTCTCATTACACATAAAAAGGTGTATGCACAAGTGAGAGTGTGTGTGTGTGAGAGAAAGAGTTACACCAATGTCCCCAAGTGGTACATATACGTGTGTGTGTGTGTGTGTGTGTGTGTGTGCGCGTGCGCATCAGGTCAATAGCAGAATTTGGAAGGAAGCAGGTAGTTTCTTATGAGCTAGAGTTCTGTCCAGTGTCTTCTCTTGCTACTTTTCTTGCTTAACTTTGGCCTTTTTCCTTTAATACATATATCACATTTTTATTTAAATATCAAAATTGAAAGAGGGAGCAAAGTTTTATTAGTAAGATATCCTGTTGAATCTGTATTCAGCAGACTCCTTCAGGAATGGATAAAATATTATTACACAGAACATAAGACCAAAATGCTGCAGTTCTGAGTAAGACTCAGGAAAGAGAATCCAGGACTAAAGTTAGTCTCTATGTTGCTGAGAACTTCAGAGTTTTTTAAATGTTTGTCACAGAAGAAATCAAAGGATGGTTTTCTGCTGTGAAAGAAGAGACAATGAAAAAAACTGAGAGAAGCTAAACTACAGTCTACTGAAAAGTTCTGAATATTTTTGGCCCTGTTATTGCCCAGGTGCTCACAATAATTCTGGCATTTGGCAGAAATCAGTTCCCTCGCCGGTCCTGCCAGCAGTGAAGCTGAAGATCAACTGGAGACAAAGTCTAAATATTCAGCCACTGCAGAAACCACTCCAGGTTAAGGTTTATGCACATCAGTTGGTGATTTACAGTTAGATTCAAGGCCAGAACTAAAAACTGGGTGATCTATTCTAGACTCCTGTATATCACAGACTATTAAAATTTACCCAGATACCCTTGAACGGAGCCCTATATCTCAGACTGATTCTCTCAGTCCACACTATAAACTATTTGAGCTTTCAGACTTACTACTCACAAGCCAGAAGCAAGTAAACCTGCCTCCACAGTCAGCATTGATTTGCCAAAATATGTCAAACTGTTTCTGTTGGTATTTCTATGAGATGCAAAGATTTGTGGTGAACTGCTCAACTTTTTTAGCACTGTGCAGAGAACATCTTGTGGGACTTCTGCAGCAGTGTGGAACAACTCCCCTTGACTTATTGGTGTATATTGCACACAAGCATATACCCATCCACCCCTCTTTTTTGTCTCTTTATGCAAATCAAACATGAGCAGTGGCTTCCTCAGAAAGAGATCTGAAAGCCTCACAGATATTACAAGAGAACACTCAACATGGAGATCTAGGATAAAGTATTAAAGACAGATGTGGCAAATGTTAAATGTTCCCCTACTCTTGCAGGTTCATACACAGGTCTTTCTGGAGCAGGAGACCTACCACAGAATGGTGTAACCATACCATCTTGAGGAGAAGGGATGACTTGCAGTAACACCAGAACTTCCCACATGAGGGACTGGAGATTTACTGAGCCATATGAAGAGTCTGTCTTAACTCCACTGTCCCACAGTATAGATTCAAGGTCCAATATCAAAATAAAAGCCGTTTGCTCTTGTTCTCTGGCAAGATGAGCTGTGGGTCTCTAACAATTGCATCAAGTTGACCAGAAAAATGCCAAGCTGCAGGCTGTCAGTACCATTCCCAGAGCTGTTTCGTCAAGGGTTCTGCAAACAAATAATGTACCTCAAATGATAACTGGCTTTCAGAGAATGAGATTGCCAGTGGTAGGTCTACTTATTCCTGAGGCCACCATATTTACTGTGCATGCTGAGAAAAAAATGCACCGTGACTGCTCAGCAGACCCAGTGGTTTCCAAAAACAATGGATCAGTGCAGAAGTATGACACAACAGCTCTGTACATATACAACACATGCTGTGTTTCCCATTCATAATGGATTCATTATACACGCACAGCAAAGTATTGGTACATATGCATCACAGGCAGTCTGCATGCACATGGCAAATTTGGTGCTTGAAAATGTACTATGCCTTTGCAAAATTCCTTCTACATATGTATAGACGTAATATGATGAGAAAGGGACAAAGGGGGAGCAAGAAAGTTGAAGAATATAATTGAGTAGATGCCACTATAGGAACTAGCCTGTCACTAGCTCCCCAAAATGATATCCAACAGGTGAAGATCTCCTGCTGAATTAATTGCCCTCACAGGCTTCATATGGTCAGCTGTTAGGGGTCTGCCTTTAGTTATTAATTACAGTGGACAAGTACAAGCTAGAGTATGCAAAATGCCAGAAACATTTATGACATTACAACTCCTATGCTTAGGCAAGCAGAGACCCTCTTTCCTCATAATTGCATTGCTATGAATGGGAAGAAGCAACCTTTTTTATTTGGGGGAACTCCCCTCTTTTGCCATGGATTCTGAAACTAAATGTAAACATGGGACTATTCAGAAAATTCACACACTTGCTAACAATGCACTGGCAATGGAAAGCCGGCCTGGAAAAGCTATGGACAAGAGAGAGCTCTCTACATGTCACTGGATGCAAACAAACACACATGGTCCTCCTCCTAGCACAACATCTCTGAACCAAAGGATTTTCTCACTTCTCTGAATCAAGGGATTTTCTCACTGTGCATTTAAGAAGCAGTCTCATATGAAGAGAACCTGGACTTCTGGGATGCTTTAGCCAACATCCTCAACTAGAGACTACTTCTCTCTTCAGTACATGCCCCCAGGGTCAAGGGGAAAAAGAATGGCATATGCGTTTACATTCACAGAGGCTCAAATGTCTTACTGATTTGACATGCATATGGATTGCACATTACCATCGGATTTGTTGTACAGACATAGGTTTTTCAGGCTCCTGGGAGTGAAAGATTGTTAACCTTTCTTCAGAATTACATACTTGTTTAATTTCAGAGACTGTGTTGGTAAGTTCTCTGCCAAATAACCTATCAATTAAAGTGTAAATCACAGCTAGTTCAGGGGTATGTGGGTGCCATATAATTGACTGATGTAGATGGCTTGTTGCTTCTAATACATAAGTAAACTTCTTTGTAGAACAGGAAGTGGACAAGACCTTTTGGGGAAGGTAGACACTGAGCACTTTTGATTTAGCAATTATATTGGGAAACAAGGACAAATTGATACCAACAGAACATTCAACTGCTGGTGGCAAATATTGTTTTCTTATGGGGTTAAACAAGGTGCAACTCATAAAATTCAACACCAACAAAAAACTCCAAACTTGAAACTCTGAAAACCCACAAGTAACCTCAACAGCAGTGGTGAACTTCCAATGTCTCTTTATGTCTACATATGCTGGAGCTACAAAAGGTCAAACAAAAAGGAAACATGCACACGCAGTTGTTTGAGCTGACCGTCCTCAACAAACACTAACAGTTCCTGGAGGTGGATGCCTATGCTGGAATATCATAGGTTCCTAAGGTTCATAGAACCCCTTGTTCTTCTAGGGTGTTTTTTACAATTCAGATATTTGTCTTCTTTCTTTTTGGTCCAATAAGCCATTTTTTTCCCTGAAATTCTTAGTTTTCTATAGCCAAACCAGAACTGTACATTGTGAAAAGCATTAGTATAGTTACTCTTTTCCTTGCATTATGTCTCTAAACCAATGCAAGGGCACAGGACTATGCGAGCCTTCATCTGAACCAGAACAACCATATTTATTTTCTGCTACATTCTTAACAATTTCGTGCATAACTACTAAATTACAATGTCTCCTATTTATTTACTTTACTTCTGTTCATGGTACATGTATTTTTGTTCAGATTGCTGCCTTCAACTCACTTTAAGAATGGCTTTATTGCCATAGCTGTCCTCTTTCTTATGGAATCACAGCTTCCACAGGAGCTATGAGCTCGTGTTCTAAGTACATATCTCCATTGTAGGAGATGCCTTTTTCAGCCATTAGAGTTATGAATGGGAAAGGAAGAAGCAGAGGTCTTTTTCTGTTCTAAAAATTTTTCCACAGATGTTTCATCTTCCAAGCCTGGAGTTCAAATACTTGTCTAGGATTCGAAACCTGGAACCAGCTCTTCCCACAGCCTGTGGGGACACAAGACATCTGCTAAGAGGGTGCCCTAACTGCCAAGCTATGCTGTCTGGATTAAACGTTCTCCATCCTTCTTATTGGAGCTGTGTCACTGCACGGAAAAAAATGATGACTCATTGGGCCAGAGCGGTCTGGCCACTGTTAAATATGGAGCACTATTTCCTTTTCCAATCACACTTTAAAAAGAACTGGCTGCAATTGCATTTTGCATGGGGCCTTGTCCTAGTGGTGGGTGTGCAGTCTGTTCTGCAAGCAAGCTCAACAGAGGACCAAAGTGAAGATGAACCTGAATTTAATTAATAACTTAACAATTTTTGGATTAAGATTATGCATGACTTTGAATGAGGCATTCTGGGATGTTGTGACTGGGGCAGTTCTGGATATGTGCAGAGGTGCAACAATAGCGTCAGTAACACTATTGGTTTCAGTGCTCTAAGGATAGGCAACGGCTGAAAACACAGTGTGGATTTTCTTGTTTCCCCAGGTTTGGACTTCAGCATCTGCAGCTCACTCAAACCTCACTTCAGAAGCTGGAGGACAGGACTTGAACTGCCTCATTTGGAGCGGAGGTAGAGTTTACATACTTAAATCCAGGACAGTAGTTCAGCAAGTCTAATGACTCATATAACAGTGAAAGTTAAAGGGACAAGGCTCAAGGTTACAGAATAAGCCACTGCGTACAGTAATCATAGCTGATAGCACTTCAGGGAATTGCAGGAAGGCAGGAAGTGTGACTCACGGCAGTGGGCCACTAGGCAGGCTGAAAGATGTGAGAGGAAAGCCATTTTGGGTACACAGAGACTTGTCACTTCGAATTTTGTTCTTTCCCATCGCTAAATTAGTATGAATGTTCCTTTCATGATTTCTCTGACTCATTTTTTCTTGTATGAGTTTATTCCAGATTTTTTCTGTCCTGTATTCTGTCATTCATGCCCCTTTTTGCTCTTGTCTAATATACATAAATTTGTCTAGCAACACAACAACTGCCTCTTATAGTGCTGGCACATGGTTGTTTTTTCTTTCTTAGAAAGTTTTATAATAGCCTTCTTAATTTCCACTGCAAAGTCTGCAAGATTTTGAAAGAAAAAAAATACATATAAGACTCACCAGCAAAATGTCTTTGCAGCTCTGGAATACTGATAAGAGATCCACTTCCAAAGACTGAGGTATGATTTAGTTCCACAGAAGTTGCAGACTTTTAAAGCCTGAGCACATTACAAGATTTCATGCTTTAGGGAGAAAAAAAAAGAACACATTGATACCATTCCTTGGACAAATTAAAGTAACATGTTGCTGGAAAGTGCAAAAGCAACACATGATTTTATAACACATTTGATCTTGCCAACATCATCAAAATAGCATCATCAAGTTACACTGCAAATATACAGGGTCTAGCAACAAACATAAAACCCATTAGTATTCTTACAGTACCAGAAGACTACCACTGAGTATAATTTACATCCTCAGTGTTAGCCTATGACCCAAAACACGTGTGCTGGCCCATCACAGTGTATTCTGCGAGTGAAGTGTTCCATCTGCTGGGTACCCCGGCACTTGGTGCTGTGTGGTCAGACACCCCTCGGGGCTGTAGCACTCCTCATTAGCTGTATTTGCAAGCACAAGGCCCCTGGTGTTCAGTCAAAAAAAAAAAAAAAAAAAAAGAGATGATAGTGTTGCTTATCTTGTGCAGGGATTTCCTGCAATGCTTTATGCTTAGCAAACAAGGCGCCTGGGAGCAACACTTAACAGTATGCCGGAGACATTTCTGCATTAACATTTTTAATATGATAATGTGCAGAAATTTGAACGCTCTTACGTGCAGGAAAGTATGTTCCCACTAGATGTCAGTGTGCCATCAAGCATACCAGGTGTGAGACCACCCGAAATTCGTCTGGTGCTTGAGCTTCGTGGAAGTTCATGTGGCTGTGTCCTCGAAAATCTTATCTTTTTTTTTTTTTTTTTTTTTAATAGCTGTTGGTATTTAGAGTTAATGAGTATTTCAAGGTAGATCATTCATCTTCGTTTATTCTGAGATTCCTATTTCTACATAAGTAATTTCTGAATTGGTAACTTTTCCCTCTGTGACACCAGATTCTTCTACATTGTGCCTTTTGGACTGATTTGCTCTGGATAGAAGAATGAGATCCTTTCATCTTTGCAGCATAAACTGTCTTTCCCATCATAAATAAATAAATAAACATTATCCCTCCAAATATCACTATTCCATACTGAACATAAGAGATGTATTTTGTGTTTTGTGATCATACTGAGGTTTGGTAAATAGGACAAACTTGTTTTAGTAAGGCCAAAACTGGCAAATGCCAGCTGGTTAACCCAATTTTCTGAGATGATGGCTTGCTAAATACTGGATGATGCCTAAAACATGCTGGGCAAGTAACTGACACTGCTGAAGACTCACTTTTCTAGATTATGAGAAATAATTGTGACTTTGAAATTAATCAGTGAATTTTATTCATGAGCCTAGATAAAAGAATATGGTTAGAACCCATGGCTGTCAAGTCCTTTCAGTATTTCTCAGTTTACGTTTGTTGTGTTTCCCTTTATATTTTGAGCAAATGCACACAAGACAGACCTCTAGCAAGTCTTCTGTCTTTTGGGAACTTATGGGGATCAGAAATGCACAGAATGCCAGACAATATCTACAGCGGAGTATCCATTTATGAGCCTGTTGCAGTACTGAAATGAGTTTATCTGTCTATCATAAACATCTCAGCCTGCATGCTGAGGATAAAGGAGGTAGCAAAGTTTTGGACCGGTCATTCACAGAAACATGTCAGAGAGCAATGACTGGTACTCCCTTTCAGACATCTGTCTGTGGTATCATGTATTCTGCATGTGTTTGATGCACAATAAATTAGATACAGGGAAAAGGCACAGTAGGACAAACTGGCTGGAAATCTTGGACTCCCACTTTTCTACCACACCGCAGATTGCACTTCATCCCCTCTCTCCCTCACTCAGACATCAGTTACTAACAGGCTTGAACTCTTCTTTCCTGCTTCTGTACATCCCAAGAGCCTGCAAGCTGTCACTCCCAAATGGCTTAGCAGGATAACCATCAGGCTTCCTCATCCCTACCAGGGAGTTCACGTGGGTAGCCAGCTGCCCTGCCTTCCTACTTAGGCCTTGGAAAGGGTGGGAATTTCTGAAACGCCTAGCAACACGAGAAAGATTTTTATATTATTTGTCCATCCTAAAAGTGATTCCCTCTCCATATCATCCTTTTAGATTCAGCAGCAAGATCCAAATAGCTGTATTGGCTGTTGATTCTGGCAAATAAATTATTCCAGGGTCCAATAAACTCTAGAATATACCACAGTATAAAGAATTCACCACAATGAAAGAACTTGTTGAAAATGACACAGAGCCTTTCTTGTAGAGCAGTAGTACAAATCTGAAGGAAACAGGCTACATCTTAGCAGGAGCCCAGGCTCATTTTTAACTCGAATTTTAACAATTTGACCAAAGGACTCCTGGATTACTATGATCCATTCAGTGGATCTGTAACAGCTCAGGACTACCAGACATGATGAGTTTTCTACTTCCTGAATGCCTGAGTTGAATAGAGAACAAGACTGAGTCTATATCTCAGAACACAGGCTGCAGTTAATCTCATACTTGTATAAACTACATGGTTTTCCTGAGGGTCCTTCTCTAATATTAATGTGACCCAGCAGTTCTTCTTGCTGTCTGCTCTTAATGTTTTGCCTTGAATCAGCTTCTTACTTGCATAAATATATATTAAAAAAAAAAAAAACAACAACAGCAATAAATAGCTATAAATAAGAGAAACCATACATAAATAATACACAAGATATGGGGCAGCAAAGTGTCCGTATATTGTCGTGGCTGTCCTGCAGGGAATACAGATGTGAGCTGATTGTTGTGAAGCAATACATTTTTCATGAAGCACAGGTTTGCAGGAAAAATAACAGTCCACTGATTCAGCTGGGGGGGAAAAAAAGGAAAAAAAAAAAAAACATGGCAGAGAAGCATTTGGATACACAAGCTTTCCTTCAGATTTGAACGTCTTTTCTCTGTTTCCATAGAATTTTATCATATTCAGGAAGCATCCCCAGGAAGAGCCTGGAGTAAACATCAGAGAACCACTGTCCCAACACTGCATTTCTTTGTAGTTAACTGTGTTTGACAATACCGTTAAGGTCAAATGGCTATGCAACACATGAATGGAACTAATTCTCACCTTTTCAGTAGTGGTATAGCTACACCCTTCACTTTACGGGAGGCATTGCTATCCTTTTTGGATCTGTAAGCTTTAGATAAAGTCTTGAGATGGCCAAGACCCACCATATACCATGTCCTTCAGAGAGGGGGAATTCTGAACACCCTGCACTGGCAACTGTGGCTCCACACTGGAGTGAAGGTGTCCCACCACACCACAGTGTGACATGGTTGGAACTAGGAGGCCAGCTTGTCCCTCCCACCGATCAGCCAGAGGTTCCTGCACTCTCTTGCCTCATGAATGGAAGCTGTACTTAAATTGTTCAGGACCCGTATGTTTGCCACACACACTCAGTGTGGCATCCCTGGGGCATCCCAGTGTCCTGGATTTGTTGACAAGGCCTTGTTGGAAGCAATCCTCATGAAGAAATGCTAGCACATAGCAGACAAAAGAAACTACTTACGACTTGGGGCTTCTTTACTTTTGTGTGGATAACTTAGGCTGAATACTGGGACAGTAACCTTTTTAGTAAATCCAGGAAAACAACATAAGGCCAAATTCCAGCACATTAAGGGAGAATGATTTAGAGCTAGGCTTGAATAAAGAGGAAATAAGTTTGGTCTTTGACTACTGGTATTTTTAATCTAGACTATATAGAGAAGAAATTCAGAAGTCCTCTGTAACCAGTGTAACTGGGGATGTGTATGCTGTAATTGAACCAGATAGCCCCAAACTGGATGGAAATTATTCGATATGATTAGTCTACTTTTGATTTTTGGGAGGGGCGAAATCGAGGGACAGTACAAAGGTGGTGTGAAAAAAATGATTGACAACAATTGTGGGAGAGTTTCTGAAGAACAGTGGTTGAGATTCAATTTAAAGTTAAAACACCTACATTTACGAGTGTACATTTAGGTATCCATATGTGATGCAACTTCCTAAGCTCACATCATAATCCATACATACTAATCAATAGCATTTAATAGTACTCACGGACCAATTCAGTTGACCAGCTACTAAGTGTCTTATCTTGAGATAAAATCCCACTCAATGAGTCCAGAAAAAAAAAAAAAAAGTTTTTTGATAGTGATAAAAAGCTGGTCTCAGCTTACACCATACCCTCAGAGACCAGGACCTCACAACAACACAAATGCAATAGTAATCACCATCCCTGAGAAAATATAGAGCATGCTTTTTGCCACTCCCTCAGTGAGAAAAGTTCTATGACAGCAGCAGAAAAAAGATACACAATCTTTTCTACAGGGATCTGAAAAGTTGACAATATTCCCAGAGAGCAGAGATATGCTGGCAGAGACACAGCAATACATGAACATGTGTGCCATGGAGTGGAGTGGCCTGAGGAAAGGGGATCTGCACACCCTGAAGGTCTACCCGTCTGAAGTAGTCTAAGTCATAGGACCTCCCTAAGTCCCACAGAAATCAATGAAAATCCTTTTACTTTCATGGGTTTAACATGCCATTGCTGAGATTGTCCTGCTCCTCTACACTTGATCCTGCCTCCTCCCTGCCTCAACTGCTTCCTCTCACTCATGCCTCCCAGGAAAAACAAGGCTGCATGGATTTGCAGGCTCAAACTTTGTGCAAGGAACTCAGATATTTAATATGCAGCTTGCAGTCATCTTTCCCAACTTCAACAGCCATCTGGAGAAAAGTTTTGAAGCTCACTGACATGCTGAAGAAGTGGACCTGATTGAGAAATGATGGTCAACAGCTGCCAAAGGGGAGGGGGATGGGAGCTGAAAGTTTTCACTGATGGCTCCTGCGTTTCCCCGCAGTGCTACTAGCAAGTAAAAATACATCAGAACTTACTGATCGTGCCCAGTTCACATTTCATAAATTAAAACACATCAGCTGTTTCTTAACATTTTATTTTCAGTCCTCTTTCGGTCATAATTTGGCCTAAGGACTACATCTGTGATGAATTCCTTGTAACAGGACCTTGCCATTTGGACTACGGTTGTCATCAAAATATTCTAGTGTGCTCACACAGGCTCAGAGAAATGTATTTTTAAAAATATGCTATCACTCAAAAATTAGTTTTAAAAAGTCACTTTTGCTTGTTGAGCTGAAAGCTAGTCTATATTGAAACTCAGTTTCTGCATTGCTCTGGTTAGAAATGCCTACATGTCTGTGTGTATACATATAAATGTAAGCACAGCAACACAATAGCAATAATATGTGTAGACAATAAATATATCTATGTAATGTAGATTTCCAAAACATAATCACTCCCTAACATGCTCTTTTTAGCATTGTATAACAGCTTGAAGACAACTCCAAGTGTTTATTTTAAAGCATTTTCTCTCAAATGTGATTTTTATCTAAAATTTGAGATTAAGTGTTGCTATTACCAGGCAGCAATACGGTCGGTGCTACAAAAGGTGCAAACGCAAGTGCAAGAGTCCAGAGAGCGATTTTCAAAAAACACATGGAGAGGACCCACATCCCTCTGAATGCCCCTGTCCCTTTCACAGTCCTGCCTTAGGGCAGCTGCGTACGGTCTGCTCCGGCTGCTGTGGCCCATGGCCTGTCAACACCAGCGCCTGTGGAGGAGCTCCCCTTCCAGGAGCTGTGGCTGGGGTCTGCTTTGGATGAGGAGCTGCGGGGGATCAGTAGTTGGCTGAAATGGAGGCGGACAGCCAAGAATCTCGTCACTACTGAGCATCTAATGGGTTTCAGGAGTGCTGCGCTTGTGGAAAATAAATAGCCTAGGTCGTCAGGAGATCAAAGGAAAGCAATAAAACCGAAAAAGCGCTGATTGTGACATTATTTTCTCTAACAGACCACAGGCCAAAGCCACCCATTGCCATGTTCTCATTATCTGTGATCTCTCTGACGCACACTTGGGAGCCATGTCCAGTGTGAAAAGCAGGGGCAAGGCTGCTGCTACAGCAAGGTGAACACACTGTTTTCTAGCTTTCTTACAATTCTCCCGCATGTTTTTCCGGAGTATTTGTGTCACAAGTGGTTCAACAAGCCTTCTTGACAATGAACGTGTCATGTGGAGGAGGCATCTGTGTGGGGTGTCCATGCCCAGGTGCTGGCAGGGGGCTGCTCTGTGAGGCGAGGCCAGGGCTGCCCCGTGCCGGACACAGCCTGTTCCAGCCGGCTCCAATGGCCCCACCGCAGGGCACGGCTGGGCCCCGCAGCCAAGGTGGCAGCACCTCAGGGAAAGTGTGCTGAAGGGTAAAAAATGCCAGACAGGGAGAGAGAGGAGGGAAGAAGAAAGAGAAATAGCAGAGGGAACACCAAGGCCAGAGGAGGAGGAGGAAGAGGGAAAGAAAGAGGAGGAGATGCTCCAGGTCCTGGAGCAGATGGTCCCTGAAGGAATATCCCCATGGAGGACCCACGCTGGAGCAGAGGAAAGGAGAAGGAAGGAGCCCAAAGAGGAACGGCTGTGAGCTGACTGCTGTCATGAACCAGTCAGCCAGAAAATACTAGCTTTTGCTTTCCCAAGTGTTCCTTCAGTGCAGCTTCACTTCCCTCATTTTCATCTGTGAAATGCTACAATAAAGTGTCAAGGGTCAATGCAGCAAGAAGTGAAGGAGGCTGAAAACCAACATCTTGAAAGCCCTGTTCCTTGGCTGCTTACTGCAGTGTCTGTGCAGAACAGTCAGTACAAGTTCGGACTGGAAAATGAAAGTGAGGTGGGATTTGGGTTTATTGCTTGCTCTTCAGATGATGCAGCACCCTGTACCAGTGACAGCAGGAGAATGGGCCAGCACCCTCCCATTGCTCCTGGGCCCCATTTACACTGCAGGGTAGCTCTGTGATGCCTATGCTAGTTCTTAACAACTTCAAGTACCACAACTTTCGAGCTGTGGCTACAAGTCTAGCAGGATAAATTACCCCAGTGAAGTTCTTTGTTGTGCTTATGCTAATTTGCAAAAGACTACAGCTTTGTCCCTCTCTGTTTTTAATTGACTTCATGCAATTGGTGATTTTCACAGGAAAGTCAGGATCCACAAACACACAAGGGAGAATGAAAAGACAAGAAGATGTAGGTGCCAGGGTACTTTCTAGTAAGCGATACCAGAAATATTTTCTAAGGACGTATATTTGCCTTAAAAAATCCATGATGAGGGAAACCTGTTTGCCTCTTCCAGCCCCCATTCCACTGCATTTTTTCTGCTTGCCTGTGCTGCAACAATATGCTGGTGTGCACAATTGTCCATACATAATAGTCTCCACTTGCCCAAGGAATCTCACAGTACTTGCCAGTATATCAGTAAAAGTGACCTATATATTGCAGATCAGAGCTAAGCAGGAAATAATTTTCTCAGCCCTTTTGTCCTTCTAAGAGTTAAAATAATTTCCCTTTCTAAACTAGAAAGGAGCTAATGCATGGGAAAAAGGTGATACCTACCTCAGACACACTTGTCTGAGATATGGAAAGGCCTGGAACAGCCTTTTTGCCTTTCACTGTCTTCTACTCCCCCACTAAATTGTATCAGCACTTTCCTATGGCTAACACCGAGGTTCAAATTTCCTCACTCCTTTTCCCTCTTCCTTGATCCATTTTACCACCTATAAGCAGACACTGCTTGTGTCATTTAAAGTACCGATTTCCCTCAGTTTCTCACTGGCCCAGTGAATATTTAATATTTTAGTACAAGCTGTTTTTATTGCAAGCTCTCAGAGGAGAAATTGGGTAAGCGCACCTTCAGAGCTGCCTTTTAGGTGAGTCAAGAGTAAGACACTGTAGGTATGTCATCCCTGATGCCGTTCTGTCAGATACCCATCCTAGCATGGAAACTGCTTCCAGTGAACATCACCATGACTTCAGTATTCCTGAACAATGTTTGAGTTTAAAAGGGAAAAAATCCTGGCCAAGTGCCTGTGCTGTCGACTTCCACCTTTCTGGGCTTTAATAACACTTGGCAGCTAGGAATTGATTTGCAGAGCAGACACAACTGCTTAGCTGGAGTCATGCTCAACTTCAGCTTCCATTTTTTTGGTGAACCTCTCATTTATCCTCATAGTCTCTGAAGTTACAGATACTTCGAACCTGACTGATATTCCACATCAGCAGTGTTTTATGTATAATCAACTTCTTTATTACATAACAACCAGTAACATCTGAAAGCTTTAAACATATTCTAACATTTTAATGATAGCAAGAAGAGATTTATGGGCAGGGTAAATATCTTTTATTGGCCCAATGATGTAGTTCGAAAAATTCAGACTTGCTTTCAGGCACACAAACTTTTTTCCGGATTTGAATCAGAAGCTGCAAAACTGTGGCTTCATGTTCGCTCTTTCTTTTAGTTCTGAAGTAAATCTTCAGTGTCTGAACTGTTGCCTCATTTCCCAGCTGTGTGAGTGGACAAATGAAGACATTAAGTCCCTGTGAATTTTGCCTTGCTTAGACCCTTAGACCATCACGGCTACTTTACGCAACTATTTTAGAATACCATAAAATTCATTATAAAATGAAATACCTATATACTTGAAAATTTTGCCTTGGAATCATCATAGTAGATTGCATTGTATCATTGTATTTGAATAATACCTTATCTCAAAATTCTTTGTAAGCAGCCCCTGTAGATAGATAACTTTTGACTTCCTTCCCTAAGTTGTATTTCTTTATTTTTTAACTCAGAAAAATGTTTACTTGCTTTTAGGTCCCTTCTCTAAAACTTTCTCCATAAAGAGAGGGAAAATATACCATCTGGGGCATACTTTGTAGCTGCTTATTTGAGGCAGACCATTCAGAAGGAAGTAAATCTTTCCACATTTTAGAGAGATTGTGAGGGAAGGAATTTACCCACTTTTAGCAGACATTGGGATAAGTACATTCTTCTGGAAGCCACAGGTTTGGGGGGCAATAAATCCTTCCATTGCTATTAGACAGGAGGCAATAAATCCTTTGATCTCTATCACACTCAATGATTTTACTCCACTCACAATGTCTATATCACTGAGGTACTGTCTTCATTTTCCCATTTCTCTGGGATTAATTTAGCCTCCTCTTTTGGGTTACTACCTTTTTTTTTAATTATTATTAATAGGTTGTACTTCTCAGCTGTTCCCCATAGGGAGTGGCACTCAGATACATTATCTCTTAAGAAAGAAAATACATTATATTTTGTTTTCTACTTTCCTCTCATCATCTGGGTAAGAGAGTCTGAAGTTGTACCAAAGCATTCACTCTCTTAAGTGAATTCTCTCTCAAAGAGGCTGGTGTGCTTAAGCTAACGCTTCTTGAAAAATTTTCTTTGAAGAATTGTTTTACACTTTTGGCCAATTTCAGTTTAGTAAAGTGAATTCATCAGTTCTGACTTTTTTCCTTAAATCTAGCCAGAAGCCTTAAGAGATTCTATGTTGGACTGAAAAACATTAGAAATCTAAAACTCCACATTGAAAATTCTGGGGGAACAGGTTTTGCCTATTAATTCAGCTCTATTTTTTCTGTCATACAGGGATGGAAAGATACGTATCTGCAGTTTGGAGTCTGATGCCAGAAAATAAATCTGACAATTTCTAGCACTACAGCATCTCCCAAATATTCAGAATATATCTTAGTTTTCCCATTTTTTCCCCTGCATTTTGCTTTTAAAAAGCCTGAAAGCATTTTCCAAAATCCATTCAAAACAAAAACAACCCACACACAAATATGCTTTAAAACTCCATCCACTGAGCGAACAGATGGGGAAGACAAATTTAGAATGAAACCTGCAACTTCTAGCATGCAAGCCAAAGAAGTACTTGGAGTTTTTAGCCTATTTCTGTCAGACAGTGACACCCGGTGGCCAAGTCAAGCTAAGCTGGCATATAGCCCGATAACACGAGCCCCCGTACCTGCTTCTGCCCTGGAGAGGAGACAGAAAGGAGGATTGTTTCTGGCAGACAGGTACCTAATTGGGAGTCAGGGTCAACGTGTAGCAAATGAAATGAGCACTTGGCTGGATATATAAAGCCTAAATACACTGAAAGATTGGTTGTGCGGTTTTTTTGTTCTGGTGCTTTGTAGCATCTGATTGGACTGGAGAAATTTTTCTGTTCCCCTAAGGATAGGAAACATTTTATATTTGTTTATAAATACGTCAAGTATTCCCTTCTGTCACTGTGTTCTTGTGCAGCTGTTAGGCTGGGGACAGTTTCAAAAAAACTGCACTACAGGGTGAAACTGGATGTTGTCAGACTTTATAAACCATCTGGAACAGCAAGCTGCTTTTCATACCCTGAAATCTCTAAGTCCTGATTTTTATGGTATATGTAAAGTTGATCTCTTCCTATAAAAATATACTATTTAAGTTATGAAATTACAGTAAGAGGTTCCAGACTTTTCATTAAGTCTCAGATCTTACTTCTTAAATGGAAGGTGTGCCTGATATGAAATATAGGACAAAAAGGCTCATAGCAGCCCTTTGGTAACTGCCTTTCCATTATTTCTTTTCCTTTGTCCAAACAATTGAGGTCTTGAGGTAGTAAGTGTGTAATATTAGCCTGAAATCCAAATATGTCACTGAAAACTAGGACTCACTTTTTGTCTTCTGGAGTTACTCTTGCATACACCAAGCCCTGGGCAGGAGTTAACCGGTCTCTGAAAATGCTGAAATCCTCCACAGGTGAGCCAGATTTGCCACTCTCTCTATATATACATTGTGCCCCGAGGGCACTGCCAGCCCTGACTGTCCCTGCCCACTCTTCCTTGACTCCCCCACAGCTTAGGACCCCATTTCAGCCCCCAGGGGCCATCAGTCCCTGCCCCAGGGATGCCGCAGCAGGGTTGGTCCCCAGCTCCCCACAGTACCCTGACACGCAGCAGTAGCAAACAGCAGTTGTACAAATGAAATTGAGGGTCTGGCTTACAACTTTCCCTAGAAAAAATCTGAGAGTTAAAACATCTGATATTTCTTGAGCTTTGCCAGAGGAACTTCCATAAGCAGTGGCACAGAGTTTAACGGTTTGGTGTACACAAAACTCCAGCCCATACATCCATGAGTCTTTTTTTGAAGAATGCTCCAGAACAGGACTTATTGCTATTGCCAGGACTTATTCCTTTGCCAGGACTTTGTCACTGGCAAAAATGCCTTTCAAGTACAGCCAGAAAGGGTACTAGTGAGGGGTGGGAGCAGGACCTATAGGGTTTTGTATGAGCTCTGCTCACACAACTAATGGATTGCTCACCAAAGGCAGAAAGAGACTGATTCCCTGGTTCATACATTCTTCTGCCTAGCTCCATTTCTAATCCAAGTGCTAAAAAACATTGGGAAGACCTATTTCCTTGTTTGATCAGAGTGTCTGGCCAAGACACAAAAAACTTGAGGAGAGCTAATATTCTATTAACTCTGCTTTACCCTATTAATGCCCTTTCCTTCTTTATATCCCTAAATGGATGGCAACACCAAGTCAAGTTGTAAAACAACTTTGCTATTGTAATAAAACAGTGCTTTCTGTTATTGATGCTGCTATATTCATACTGTTATATTTTAAAAAAAAAAAAAACTTCTTATTATAAATGCACAGTAAGTCACTCAGCTAGCCATAAATGCTTCATAATGATGCCAGGCAATGCCACATTACTGTAACAAAGATATACTTATAGTCTCTGAATGGATTTAACTGATTTAAAAAAAAAAAATCTCATGCAATTTGTAATCTATACTGAGAGTGTTTTCATGGAACATTAGGAAATGAGAAATTCTATTTGACATTAGTACAATTCATACGTGCTTTATTTAACTCTTTCTGCCCTACATGCATTAAAGTCATGTTACAGTGATAACAGTAGCCAGATACTCAAAACTGAGGCTGCCAGTCCACACTTAAAATTAGTCCCTGAGGAAATCATTTTCTGTAAGACAGAAGCAAGGCAGACAGGGTAGCTTCTAAAATTACTTCCAGATAAAATGCAGGAGCTGGTTTTACCAGTGCTCTGAGGTCCAAATCTCCATCCAAAGTAAAACATTGAACAAATAAGAGGCCAATTATATCTGTGACTAGAAGAAAAGCAACACTGCTTTATATTAATTTGTCTGGGCAAAATCACTGTGGTTTTGCTTTTATGATACTGACACTTCTGCATGGAAATGCAGTTTTCGAAGAAAACTGAAATATGTATGTCTCATTTATTCTTCATTCACTCTTTTTGACTGTTCTTTGCTACTCATATTTTTATTTCATGGATATTTTTCCTTCCCCATTACACTCCTTTCTTTCTACTACCAGGCTCCATGTCTGTCCCCTTAGTCTGTACACTGCCAGTCTCTTTTCTCTCAGTCTTTATCCCTCCTTATTCTGTTTTCCTTTCTCTCCTCCCTGCTTTTTGTAGCTCTCTTTCCAGCCCTACTTAATGTTTCAACCTTCTTTCATTTTTCCTAAATACTGTCAGGCTACTAGTTACTTGGTTATTTCGAATGCCCATGGTAGCCTCAGAGTTTCTAAAGTTTAGTCAGTAGGTACAGCTACTAGAAAATTTTGAAGCTTTCAAATATGAGTATGCTTGCAAATATGGCTGCTGCAATCAGGTTCTTTTTTATTTTTCTGCATTAATATTCTGCTCTGTCTTCATTTCTGCTGTCTCTTGGTGTCAACTACTTGGTTGAAATATTTTCTATAATTGGACAAGGCGACTTTTTTGATAGTAGAGCAGAGCCCTAGAGGTCCCAGACTCTGTAGCCTCAAAATACTTGCAAATTTTCCTTGTTGCCAAAAGCTGCCCCTGGCAGAGAAAATTAGTTTTGTGCTCCATTAGGCTCTGCTGTCTTCAGTTTTCTCTGTCATGCCTGCCTGTTTCTTTCCTTAGCCTTCTTCTAGGGGAGCTTCTGCAGCATTTAGCATCAAAAGTGCAGTTCTTCAGAAAAACCTGTCAATGCAAGAGTTTAAATCTGCAAAAATTACACAGTAATACCAGCTTGGGGCAATATATCCTGTACACAAAGAGACTTTTTATCTGTGGATGATGGTCCCTGTGACCAATTACCAAACCCATCTTCCTGACTTATTTTTATCATGACTTGATAACATAGTGGCTGTGACAAAGACCTGTAACATTTCCAGAATTAATTCTGCTGATGCACAATTTTGCTTTAACGTGCAACTCCAAAATTCCTAAATGATGTCAAGAAAATAATATCTATTTTGCTGTAATTCCAATGTTTCACCCTGTTCTTTTTATTTCAGCAGCATGACTAAATAGTATAAAATATTTTTAAACATGGGTAAGGAATTTCATGTGCACATTTTACTGTCTTAATATGCTAAAGAGTTGAAACAGCATCATTATGCAGCTAAGTGCTCTACTGAGCTGACTGTGTCTATTGCTTGCTGTTCATGATGGTGCAGCACTCTTACTTTTGTGCTGATTTTAAGCGAGGAGTGAATGCATGGCTGAGAGTCCATCATCTACACAGTATTTCTAATGTGAGAATTCCAGCGTTTAGTAACCTTGCCCAAATTCCAGAGGAGGAGATTATAGAAGCACGAAATGTCTGCCAGACAAGGGAAGGCCAACTAAACCTTTTAGCTTGGGCAAGGTGATTTGTAGAGATATATAAAATGCTATACAGCATAGAAAGGCAGTAGAGACAATGGCTAGTGAATGTTATTTATTTATATGTTATTATTCACTGCTTAGCATACTGAAAAGTTACTGTATGTTTATTCACTGATTCTCATAGCACTGGAACTAGGAGGTACTAAATTAAATTACCAGGTAACATAATAAAAATTAAAAAAAAAAATAAAAAATAAAAAAAAAAGAAAGTTTCAAATCTGCAGTTTGGCTATAGAGCTTATTACCAAATATAGACTTTTCATATGCTAAAAGTATAAATGGATTTTAAGGGCAAACAGATAAATGCATGGAAGAAGGGACCACCTGGAAAAGTGTAGGTGCAGCATTTCTTTCAAAAAAATCTGGCAGCTTGGAGTGAACATAAAGGGATTGTTCTTATACCTTTTTTCCTAACAACCTACTCTTGGCTGGAGACA
>VXAL01008783.1:106731-149170 GCA_013399475.1 Chauna torquata
CGCTGCTTGCTAGATGCACTTTTGCTTTCCCACTTCCAGTCATTACTATGACTTCAGTACAGCTGTTCTTCTGCTGTTATATTGTCAGCATGGATTTTGTTTCTATAGCTAAGAATTTGAAAATTGTTTTTTAAAAACATAGTATTTTAAATACATTTCAAATTTCAAAAATATCACAGAGAACAGTATGCATGACTGTTGAACAAGGTCAATGTCCAGCCACCAGCGAGTTTCCAAAATACAGACAAATAGTGACTGAATAGGATGCCTTCCATATCCTTTATANGATGTTATATGTTATAATATATATTATATATATAAAATGCATCATTTAAATAGATAGAAACATAGGTAGTAACAGTTCTGAAAATTTTCTGCTCTTGTGATTGGCTGCTAATTCATGATCCTCTTTGAAGCAAAAATTCTTTAACAGAAATCCTTTAAAAATCAAGCTGGGATTTCTGTCATAGGCTAAGCCCACCACTTTGTCACCTCAATTCCAAAATTTGGAGGATCCCCTTGAATAAATGTCAATGACATTTTCTCTATTCCATTCACTCTGGTTTCTCAGTTTCTGATTGTAATGAGTGCTCTCAGATTGATCACTAATTAGGGGAAATTTTTAGCAGGGAGAAAATCTGTGATGTGATTTATCTTCAACACATGGACTCAAGGAAGGTTTTGGCAGCTGCTGGTTCCAATTTAACTTCCAGACATCCCATTCCTCAGAGGAAATCTTTAAGGTATATGTAACTCCTCTCATACAGCACTTTTTACAAACTTTCTGCCTTCCATATGTAATGTAACTACTTTTTTAGTTCAACATTCTCATTTGCTGCCTTTACAAAGTACAGTTCTTGTCAACTTTCACTATACACCAGTAACAGAAAAGAAAAAAATAAAGGATATACCCGGAGTAAATATAAATCAAAGCTTTCCATCTTAAGCAAAGTTGACTATAGGTAGTAACAATGACATTTCTGAAGAACAATTCTTAAGACACCACTTCATAAAAATTTGAACTATGGAGAATCCGCTGCTTATTTAGTAGTTTGCTTCAGTGTTATATTTACAGCTGGCATTCTGTTTTATTCCCAATTTAAACTTGCCTGGTTTCAGGTTCCAGTCACTAATTGTTATGATTTTTTTTCTTTTCTGGGTTGAAACAGCACTTTAATACCATCTTTATTAGGCCTTCTTCCTAAGGAAAAACACATCTTGGTCTTTGTATCGATCAACCTTCTCGGCTATCCCAGTATAATAAATAATCTTCAGGTCTTGAATTATTTTCTTCTCTTTTACAATGCATATGAATGCATTCTTTTGTAATATCTAATACCAGGGTAAACTGAACCCCCTACTTCTCCTTGTCACTGCCCTGCTTGTATAGCTACAGGTGCTTTTCCTCTGCGGCATTGCATAGGGCAGCTTCTGGTTCTTGATCACTGGAACCTTGTAATATACTTTTTGGAGTCCCCTGTTTGATCGAAGAGACTAAATAATAGGAAACAATTGATGATTTTTTTTTGACAAGGCTGTACAATTTGTCTTCATATTCAGGGAGAGCCAAGAATGACATGACAAAAATGGGGTTGTCATCATTTATGTTGACCTTCTTTCTTCCCAAAGTGGAATGTGGAAATCTTGTCTCTTACTACTGCAAGATGCCTTCAAACATTTTTCTGCTAATAGTGTCTTGTGTCTGTGGCAGGAGTTCTTTGGTACTCCGAGACATCTGGGAACTGGCTGCCTCAGGTTTTCAGCCATGGAACGAGGTTAATGGTACCTTTTTGTTTGTCAGGATGAGAATGAATAACATATTTAGTTACATAACATTCCAAAAATATTCCAAAGAGAAGTTATTCTAATAACAGGAAACAGTATGAAAGACAGGACAATAAGAAAGCAATAGGGGAGGAAAAAAAGAAAAAGCCTTAGTCAATTAAAGATAAATAGAAACACTTCCATAGTTTTGAAGCTGAATGAAAGGTTTTCATAGTTAAAAACAGTTAAAGCACTGACCATTAATTACAGACCAGGACTGTGCTGAAGAAGTGTTTCCACAGTGAGAAATTCTACTTTAAAATTTTGTTCTGATTTCAAGTTTTGAATCAAATGAGAGTCTAAAAATGTGAACAGAATTGCCTTGGAGAAAAATAATTTGGATTAGTTGAAACATTTCATTCAGTTTCCATTCAATCACTTTAATATATGAGTATGTACATAAATCCTAGATATGCAATACATGTTGCCTAAAAAAGTTTTAAAATGCATACATTTTATTACACAGTGAAAATATAGTAATGTAAAAATCTGCAAGTGAGACTTTCTTTTTAGAGTGGAAACAAGTTGAAACTGAGTATAACAGGAAAAAACAAGAAACGCAAAAGCTACTACTTGAAATCTTGAAAATAGCCTGTAAATTATTTAAAATTTTGGTGTAGATGGGTAGATAAAATATAGCAAGCTAAATAGATTCAAAATTGCACGAAGATAAGACAGCAAACTGTATGAAGTTACCTTCATTGAATGTCCCTTGACACAATTTTGGAGCCTGTCCTTGTTTTAATTAGTTTATTAATGCATTTTGTTTTATTTTATTTTGACTGGTTTTAAGGATATGGGAATTTTGATTTAATACTTAAAGGATATTTTTTAAGAACTTTTGAATTCTACTGTTTAGATCGCTATCTGTAGTTCTTCCATGGCTTGAACTATGAAGCTTTATGTCTAACAATTTCTAGCTGAATTTTATAATATCACAGTTAAAAACTATTCATTAAATGTAAAGGGAAATTAGTATTTTCATGTATTATGATGTTAAAAGACTGTCTCTAAAGAATTACAGCATTGTAGTCTCTCTGGAACCATCTATTATCCTGTACATAATGGAGTGTTTAGCCAAAATATGGGACCTTAAAGATAAAATTACATTTAACTCCTGCTGGAAGAACATCAGCCAGTCAAAGCACATGATTAGCTACTAGGCAGCAAATCAGGGCTGTAATATACTGTTGTAAATATGGATGGAGACTAGACGAATGAATTCTGGAACAAAATGAGCAGATTTATAATTGTCATTTAGAAAATATAATTCTTGTCTAGTAAGGTCAAATCTACAGTTCATATATATTGTTACTGTGTTTGTTTTCTCGGTTTAAAAAATAAAAATAGAAAGAGATTAACAGTACTTTTTCAATAGCCTGGTTAATGTTAAAGTAACAATAGTGACAGACTGTCTTTGTGCACTGATCCACCCCTTCAGGATTATTTGAAATGCTTTATAAAAATTGCATTAAAGATATAAAAAGAAATCAGTGAACACAGTTAATCGAAGTGTTTGAAATTATAAGTACTGTGGTGGAAGTTAGAAGACAGCAGGCAGAGGAGGATCTCTTTTCTGTTCTTCTGCTCATCTGGGAGTAAACGTGAACACGATGGTTTGCTGCTCTGTGCTTTGAGTTTTCCAGCCTGTAAAATGGGGACAGTGATACCAGCTGGGATAGATGTTGAGTGCCAAGCACATTCACATGACAGGGTAATTGCACCTCCAGGGATCCACAGATGGTTTCCACAGAGCTGACTCCAAAGGCAGTCCTGCTAAGAAAAGTAACATCAGTAACATTATTTGCAGACAAACATGGCCTTAAGCATCGTGTCAGCTGGTGATATCACTTGATCAATTGGCTCCTTCTGAGAAAGTCTTCACCACCATCTTTTGCTAGTGGTTATGGGATTTGCGAACAGTCTAAAATTATACTGAGCTCAGGCTATCTACTGGCAGATTGTAGGAGGCTTCAGGTCTTCCAGATACAAAACAGAATATTATTTCATTCTCTGGATTTATTGTTTAGAATATTTTCATGTTAGGCTAATGCTCAAGCACACCTCAAGCAGTTAAGCTCTGGCACCTCCTCTTGCAGTTGAGAAACTCTCAAGGAGTAGGCTGACAGAGGAGAATTAACCCTTCTGGGACATACCTGATCTCTTTGCTCTGTTAAAGCCTTCCCTCCACCTCTCTGCACTGCAGAAGTGAACTGTGCAGGAACCTCCAGGAGCTAGGAAGTGAGAATGCTCTTCTTCAAAAACTTCTCAAATGTGCCTGGCCATGCAAGCACTCCTCCTCCATTCCAGAGTTAAAGATTTAAACTGAGCAGGTTTCCACTAGAAAACAGGGAAAAGGCTCAGAGCCAGGTCCAGATAGATGACAGATTTAAGAGATTTAAGCTCTACTTACAGTGTCCCAGCTACCAGTTGCCACAACCCAAATGAGGCACAATGCCTAATTTGGACACAGCTAAATTTGGCTGGGAGACTTACACGGGCAAAGCAATGGAACCATATCAAAGTATGTAATAGAGTCACGACAAAAATAGCAATGCACTTAATGCAACTCGGAGGCATTGAAAGAAAGGAATCATGAACTGGGGAGGGTGAAGAACAATCACGAGAAACTCAGGAGAGCCAGAAACAAAAGAAGGAACTTGAGAATGTTCCCCAGTGCAGGTACCAAAGAAGTTACTGAGACTGCCTATCCAACGTCCCTGGGAAACCTGGGCAGACAGAGAACATGCGGAGGTGAGAGAAGGGCTCCATTTGCAGGATGCTGGTGGGAGAAAGAGAAGTCAGGCAGTGAGTAGCCCACAGGGCATTTACAAGGCTGCTGTAACTTTCGCTGCCAGAGCCAGGTATATTTTTCTGGGTCCTCACCTGCTCCTCGAGCAGTTCAGGATAGGGAACACACCCCTGTTAGGTTAGCCCCAGCAGCACCTTGCACTTCAAACTCTTGTGGTTTTAGAGTTACAGTCTGTAATCTCTCCCTCAGTCTTCTTACACAAATATATGGAATCAGTTTAACCTTTGAATAAATTTCATTTAATGAGCTGTTAGCACCATATGTGTTATAATAGGGTCTGCTTGCAGATATCCAGATGCAGTTGTCAAAGACAGTTTGAAGCAATATATTTCTTGATGCCTAATGTAGAGATCCACTGACACTTATTTTGTCAGCCCTACAAAATAAATACAGAAATTTAAAATATGCAGTTTTTACAAACTGCGCTCCACAAACTGACAACCTTCATCTGTAATATTCATTATCATAATTAATGCTAAGGCCTGTGTGATCCCATAAATAGTGTATTTACCTGTAAATTTTAATAGTCACAAGGGAAATAGCAGGACAAAGTGAAGCAACACAACATGGTGTTTTTTACTGCTGAAATAAAGTGAATATTCTGTTAAATTAGATCTTCTCTTTTGATCATTTTGATCTGTGTACTGATCTCAAATCAGATCTAGGTTCTTTAAAGCAACAGTGGCAACAAGAAACTTAAAAGTGTTTGGTATGTTTGCAGATCTGCACTGTCAGAAATAGAAATATTACAAAACAGCTTGTAATCTGCTCTTTCATCAGAGATGAAGCAGGGCAATCAACAAGAGATTCTTGAGCAATAGGTATGTCAAAACAGGTACATTTATTAAAAACTGACCCTAGAAAATTAAAAGAAAAAAAAGCTATTAAAAAAAAACTACTTGAGTTCTGTCAAAATTGTTGTTGCAAATCAATACATTTTATCAACAAGCATAGTCAGCAAGAACACATGGGCCTCTGGATACCTTAAAAAACTAGGTGATTGCACTCCATGTAGGGAAGATGCTGCACTCAGAAGATTCACTTACCTTCAAAACATGTAAACTAACCTCTTTGTTCTGGAGGGATGCAGGAAATAAAAATCCCTAGCTACTGTGAAAATAACTCCCTCCTGGAGTGGCCTGTGGTGATCCTGGGAGTTGCGTAAATGGGAGCGCAGGTAGCACTTGGAGAGTCCTTCATACCTCTCAGCTGCAGGATCAGAAGGCAGACCTCTGAAACTGCTCTCTTTGCTTAAGAGGATTGCTGTTAAGTCCATCCTGCAGCCTGGAGGAGACTGGTAAGGAAAGGGGGCAGCGTTTCACTTTCATTAGCAGTTTCAGCCCCAAAGGGAAGTCAAGACAGTTAAGGCTTTATTCAGTTGCAGAAAATTAGACATCTGGTGCCATTCAAAAGGCATGAGGTAATCTGAGACATCCTTATGTGACAGGACCCTGCAGATATCTGCAATCTTCCAGAGCGGCAACTGGAGTCTGGCCAGGATACTGTAGGGCACCTGAAGCACCATGAGGTGCCTGTGGGTGGTCAAGTGAATCAGGCTCCAAAGGCAGCAAGCTGGTCCTGCCCATTCAGCCCTGAAATCAATTTGTAGAAAAAGACCGTGTCCTTCTAGCCAAAGTTCTTCTTTCAGGACACCAAAAATTTGCTGACTTACAAATGAAGAGTTTGCAAAAAGGTGAAAAAGAAGCCCAAAGGACTAAAAACAATGGAGCAAAACTGAGGGTTGCTGAGATAAAAAAGAAGACTGGCATCCCTTAGACAAGAGATGCCAAAGCAGATGAATGATGTATGAAGGAGGCAGAAGAAGGCAAGGACAGTGGCCCAAGACTATGCAGGGCAGAAGGCAGTAGTAAAGCTCTCATGTTCTGCCTAGAATAAGAAACATAACTGCCAAATGAAAAATGAAGCTGCCAATTTTCTACTCCATGCAAAAATGGATTTTCATTTAAAAGGTGTGTTTAACAAACCATCTGTGTTTTTTCTGCAATCATTTACGGTTGTGATAAAATAACAAGCACCCAAAACACAAAATGTTCCCTGGATTTGACTGAAAGCCAAAACACAATATACGTGTACCCTTCGTAAGTATCGCCATAATGTATTAGATTGCTAACATTGGTGCTTTAGTTTCTCCTACATCAGAAAAGGCTTCTCAGTCTATAACTACTATTGTGACCATGTGAACTACCATAATACAAATAATGAATAGGAAATTAGACCTTGCAACCACAGGAGTTCCAAAAAGAAGTGGTGTCTTTTCAGGGAGAAGTCTGCAGAATTCATTCCCTGATTTCAAAAACTCAGCCCCAAGTGCAAGTACATTATAACTTTTCATGGGAAACAACAGCATATAACATTACCTCAATTCAATAATATATATCAAATTATTAGTTAATTGTTGATTAATTGCTGATTATTCTTCTGTCCTCCACTGGGGAAAGGAATGGAAGAGGACGTAGAAGTGGCAATGAGCTACATCCTAGCCATCCAAGTCACAAGTTGGCTCATGACTGCAGCACCCACTGCATTGCTCTATTTGAATGACATACGTGAGATCCAGAACATTCTCACTCACTGGATTTTCTCCTTTAACCTTATTACAAATTTTGTAACTCCAGAACATTCTGTGTTCTAGAAACAAACGGAGAGGGTTTTTTTCTTCCTAAAGCTGTCAAGGAGCTCAATGAAGCCTATAGGATAGAATCCCTGCTTAGATTCAGAATTAATAAGTGATTGCATCTCGTGCTGGAAAGCTTTGCGTGCGCGTTTTACTAGAGGGTATATCATTAAGCCTGTGTGTTTTTCATATAAAATGTAGGCTGACAAGAATAACAGTGGAGGGGAAAATGAAAATAGTCTAGATTTACATGTAATATTTCTTCTGGAACTAAAAGAACTGATGGAAAGCATTTAGTGATGGCAAAAAAAAAAAAATCCTACAATCCTAATAATAGAAATAATTATAAAGCATATATATTCAAAATTATTCTGTAATTTTTATTGTTTCCTATTATTTTATGTTTTCTTCCCCTAGGACCTAAATTATCTGTTGCCATTTATTATGTCTTCCTATTTTCAAGATAAAGACTTGATGTTGTTACCCAACCTTTTAAAAGTAGTAGCAGATACCTCCCATGGAGATGAATATTCCTTATTGTCACGCAAGTACAATGACTAGCCTTACACTTTGATCAAGAGTTCCCAGGAATCTAGGCGGTCAGCTTATTTTCTGATATCTGAGTGGTCCGGCTGAAGCTTATCTAAGCACTAAACTACAGAACAAAACACATTTTATGCAACTTTTAAACATCAGAATGAGTGAAAGAACCCTGGCTGCTTTAGCTGTTGTCATTGTTGCCTTCTTGCCTAACACACAGAGGGAGGGTTGAAGTGACAGCATTTCTAGGAAACTGGTTCATTTTCGTACGAGGTGCAGGTTAGTTAACTAACCAAGTATCAATTGTAACAGTCAGAATTCGGTGCAGAATATGTTTGCATCCTACTGAGCCTTGTAACAGACTTTTCAGACTCCCAAAATCAAGAATTTCTTCACAGAATTGAGGCCATGTCTAATAAATGAGGGCACCTTAGTGCTGCAGATGCAAAGATATTGTCTCAGAAAAGGATGCTGGGAATAACATCTTGTAACGACAGTGGTAAGATGCTTAGGCTGCCGCTTTTGTTTTGGGGCAATGGAGTCTGACAGTAGTACAGCATGAACAGACAGCAGGGCACAGTGAAGAGTTGTATGCACACGGCATGATGTAGTTAGATACCCGAACTTTCTCTGGCACTGAGAGCACAGAACCTGAACAGCCTGAGCTTCTCAATAGAGTTAACTAGCACAAACGAAGTCACGCAAGGATTGTGCCATGAAGTGTTTTTCAAAACACTGTAAGTCCTGTGCTGGTCTTGCCCATAGTTACTCTGCCAATAGACTGCAGAGATTGTCCACAGGTAAAAAGATGAATAAGGAAAGAATTCAATTTTTTATATTTAAAAATTCAAATTTTTTATATTTAAAAATAATTTTAAAAATTAGTAGAAAGTTAAAAGGCACTAAATGTGAGACGTCATTTAACACTGAACTCAGAGCTGTCAGAGCTAAAGATGACTGAGCTGATCAGGCATCTCGGGCCAGACACAAAGCTTTGGCACCCATCAGGAGCAGTCTCAGAAAAGAGACTGCTTGGTAGTGTCACAGTCCAGCATGGGGGCAGTGACCTAACAAGATCCCCTGGGAAGTGACAGGTAATAAGGAATCATAGTGGTTCTGGTTAAAAACTACCTGCTTCCTAGAGCACTGTTGTCCATATCAGTTGTCTTAGTGGTGAATACAGCCCCAGACTTCACCCTAGATAGAAGTCAACTTCTGACATATTTTTAGGACCTCAGGAGTTGCCACTAACATGGTTGATTAAAACCAGTTAAACCAATTAGACTGGTTAAAACAGAAGTGTGAAACTGATGGTCTGCAGATCTCTCCATCCAGCCCTCTAACCCTGGGCTGGGGTGGTCCAACACACTCGTGTCTGGCTTCAGTCAATTTTGAGAAGTCCAGGAAGGAGCTGGGGTCTGGACGGGCAGAGGTGAAGGTACCTAGGAGGTATGGGCTACACGGTCACCCTCCACTCCTGCTGCAGAGCTGTGGCTGCTCTTGTAGCTGCCTCGGCCAAGTGGCAGCAGCTTCCCTCCTGGTCCCAGCCCACTGAGTACCCCAGCACAGACACATCCCTCTGCCTGTCCACAGGGAAGCATCTCCTTCTTGCTGCCTGTTGCTGTCCCCTCTCCTCCTCTTCCTCCTGAAGAGGGCAAGGAGACACAAAAAGGCATCCCTTGAGAATGGGGAGGAGAACTGAGAAGATTAGAAGTAGGAGGACAGGAAATGAGAGAATACACAGCCTGTAGTTCAGTGCCACGGGCAGCCAAACTCACCATCTGCCCTCTCTCCCTCCCACCATGTTCAAACTCTTGTGCTTTTTCCTGCGTGATCCCACTGCCAAAATAACTGGAGTCAGTTTTCTGCCTAATAATATATTTCCTGCAGGATTTGTTTGCAGGTGTAGTCATTGCCTTCTGCTTTTGTTTAGCAGCTGTAATAGTACTTTTCTATGCAAAAGCACAAATTTTTAACATTCAGATATAAATGCCTACATATAGTCATAAACTTCATTAAAATACTATTGTTCGTTCCATTACAGTCAGCACATGCAAAGATAGCAGCAGACTGATAACAATGTTGGCATTATAAGCAGTATCATATGAAGCATCTTAAGAAGCAAATAAATATCTCTGATAATGAAAGATACTTGTCCTCAGAATCCATCATAGTCCAGTGCTCAATGGAGAGAGTTATACAGAGCTATGACAAGCCCCTACTTTCTTTAAGATGAAAGAAAGGGAGAAGAGCCCCTGTTTAAAATGCTTGTGCTGAGCTTTAAGGCAGGTTGAGCCACCTGAGCTCAAAGAGACAAAATCTTGCTGGTGGTAGGTGTTCCAGCAGTACCGAGAATTGTATCCCCACTTTTCATCTCAAGTTGAGTACCAACTAAACTTAATGCAAAAAACTCTTGGAAATTGAAATATACTTTAACATGTTTCCTGCAATGTGTTATACCTATTGTAGCTTTTAAAAGTCCATCTTTTGCATTAAATGCTGACTTTTCAAGCAGAAAGTTTAGTGCTGCATTAGTTTAGCTTCTGGGCTAGCATTTTAGCTCCAAACTGGAGGGCCTTTTTAAAGCAGCTCTCCCAGGCATCCCCACTTACCACACTGGTGAACATCACAAAGCTCTCTCAGAGTACTTGGGTGGGATTCATTTGGATGAAAACAAATGAGAGGATTGCCTTCCAGCGGTGATTATTGTGACTCAGCTGCTAAGAGGCAGCCAGTCCTTGGGACCAGACTGGAGCAATCTGCGGTAGCACGCTGGAAGCATGTGTAGCACGAAGCTAGTAACCTCAGTACTGACTCATTCACCCTACGAACCTGTTGAGCCACACTGAGGACCAGCATAGACCTAAGCAAAGAAGATTCACTGCAGTAAGAATAACAACTAGCATGGCTAATAAATAAAGCCAGTACATATATACAGCATCCACTTCAAGTTAGTACGTACAGCTAAGCCTAGCTCTGGGAGGAAACAGTCTATGAAAATATTCCTTTTATCCTTTATTTTCTTTTTGATCAGAGCCACACTTTATCATCGATCTGTGTTTCTAAATTTCAAAAGATCATCCCTTTCTATGTGTACAGCTGTATTTATAGTATAATATGAACTGCAATTTATTTTACTATAAATTGTATGTATTTTCAAGATGTGTATCAAAGTAGTAAAGTATGTTAGCCTTTTCGTCATTTTTTAGAACGAGAAAGAGGAAGTCACACTTTCAGAGATAGAGTAGAAAACTCAGAAGTCACTGTATCTGACAAACCTTCACAGTACTGCATTGACCTCAATATGTCCTTATTGCACAAGCTACTTGGAAACCAAAAGACAAAGAGGAGTAATACTGGTGAACAAAAAGCACTGAATAGGTTTGTGTGCTTTTTTTTTTTGCTCATACAAAAACATAGATTTGATTATACAAGAATATCGTGCAAGTGCTGAAAATGCTCTAAGGATTCCAACTCAGAAAAAAAAAAAAAAAGAGAGAGAGAGAGGAAAGAGAGGAAAACGAAAATAAAGAGACTGAAAGAAAGAAAAAGAATATTTTCCATTTAATGTTCCTATTCCTAATTAGCAAAGACACCTTCACAACATCTATAAAGCAGTGGGAACCATCGAGCAGAGGAGCACCACAGAGCCTTGTTCATCGAGCAGGCCAGCAGCAGATGGAGCTCTCTGCTTGCTTTTGAAATACCTTTTTCAGGCTTCATTTCGCTTATTTGAACTTTTTTTCATTCATTTCAGTTTGCCTAATGCATTGAAAATACATTCAATGAACTGAAATTCAGAAATATGCTGAAACACGAAAAATAAAGTCGCAGGGTATTATTTTCCATACCAAAATACTACATTTCACTTTGGGCATTCATGCCGTATATGTCCTTTAGAAAGCCACTGTTACTCTGGTCCAACTACTGTACAAGTCGGAGCAAGTCTTTTTATAGTTGGATCAGGTCCTGAATGACACCGCATCATGTAAGCATTTTAGTAAAGGTACTTCTAATAAAATGCACTTTTTTTTAGAAGTTAATTAGTCATAAATTAGTCATTAATTAGTATGAAGGAGCTCCATGTATCTTAATTATATAGTACCAATGGTTTCATGCCAAATTTTGTCCAAGGTTTAACCTGAATGACTTTGCTTTTTAAATTAGTTGTTTTTATACAGTTTTCAGTGAGGGGAATTTGAATTACAGTACTCACCTTTAATTATCTAGACCAAATGGTTTCTGTCTTGCGTAAGTCATTAAAAAGAAGTCAGACATATGTTCCGTACAAGATAGCTGACAGATGAGGTGGCAGCATCCTTTTATGTGACAGCTTAGCCAGCAGGAGTCCTGAGTTACAGGTGCCCCAAAATCTCACTAACTGAATGTTTGCATCAACTGATTTACTTCCAAGCAAAATGTCTTATTCCCCAGGCTATTATATAGTCTGGTGCATGGAGTTTGGAATGGGGAAGATAGGACAGTATTCACCATGGTATCTGCAGGTAGAACAGCATGCAGAGAAGAAATGAATGAGTTGTGGGACCAGGTAAGGAAATAAATACAAGGTAGCTTAACTGTGATGCTCTTTACTAGGGGTGCTTTCCCCAAATAATCGAGAAGCATGGCTTCTGGCTTCTGCTCACAGGTGTATTTAGGCTTTTTTTTTTTTTTTCTGTTTAATTTTAATTAAAGTTACACATGCTATTTTTTGTGACAGGGATTAGAGCCCAAGACTTCCCTCTCTATAGAGGGAGCTCAGGGTTTTGTTCCTGAAGTGCAGAGACTTCTGCAAGCTACTCTCTAGTATTGCTGGACTTTCTTCTGTAATAAAATGAGTGTATGAAGTCTCCTTCCTCTTAAAGTCTTGTATGGCTTTATTAAATTTTCAAAAGTACTTTATCAGACCTGAGCTTAAAACACCCTTGAAATGCACATTTGTTCTTGATTACCTCAGGAGTGATTGTGATTATTGTAAAGATCTCTGAAGAAAACAAAACTGTTTCCTTTTCATTAAATTAATAATTTCACAACTGCAATGGCAAAAAATAACAGACACATCATGTTGTACTCCTGTAGGTAGTATTTATAATTTTACATCTAGGATTTGGTTAACAGAGTGTAAAATTAAGTGATTCTGTGCAGGTGGAGCAATTTTACTGCTTCTGAAATCTCCTTTTTCCCTCAGTAGCAAACAGGCTGTGGTCAATCTGTCTTAATACAAAGCCTGGTGCCCTCAAAAGCAGGAGTGCTGGGAGCAGCTTTGCATCAGGAATTTGAGGAAAATGGGAGGAGAAGCAACAGGTGTCTGGGAATAGGTGACAAACAGAAGTCATATAGCCAGCTTCGTAATATATGTTTTACAGAATATGATGGACAGGTCCCTTAGCACATCCATTTTGGATGAAACTTGAAAAGAAACCTCAGACTCTCTATTCTGACCTCCTGCACAAAGTCTGATTTAAAGAGTTTGCAAAGAGCAATAACTAGCAGAGAGGGAAAATGCAGCTGCTAAGAGCAGGCTGCTAAAGTCTGCCGAGCTCTGCAGTGGGAAAAGGGTAAAAAGAGAGCATGACTGGTAGGGAAATTGAGCTTTTCAGGCTAGAGAGACAGTTGTATGAATGCTGAAGCCAAACATAAAATTGAAACAGCTAATTCAGCCCAGAAAAGCCTACTTAAGTACTATTACACTAGACCCCCTGAAAGGAGAGTTAATTTTGAATGTACCTGCTGTGTGGTGTTTTTGAGTCTGCAAAGCAAAATTCAAACAGCAAATGGGCATGAAACAGGATTAGTTATTCCTCCCCACCACCACGCCGCTTGTGCTCTCCATCTTCATCTGTTTATCACTGGGGAACATGAGTTTCCGCACAACAATCTGCCTCCACAAAAAGAACCACACTACTGAATATCACATTAAAACAATTCAACAAAAAAATTCTCTTTCTTTCTCCATGTTTTGCAGAGACATTGAGAAACTACAGAAATCTTCATGTTACAGCTGTATTTGTGGTTTTGGAGTGACAAAACTTCACATTTGCGATCTTTGAGTAGAAACATACAATAGGAAATCCTACAACACTTGCTTGCTCGGATTGTATGCAATATATTACACTAGTAAGCAGGCATCATAACACTGGAAACATTTTCAGAGAAAAAGACTGCAGACAGGGAAGACAATGTAATAACCACTTAAAAATGATTTAAACACACTCAGTCTGGAATATATATTTCCCAACCTAAGAACCTGTGGTTAAAAGGTACAGGCAAATTTTACATGAGTTACAATACAGTCCTGCAAACACTGCACAGTGTGCACAGAAAACCTTTACAGGCTAATCTCAAACATATCTGTAAGTATTTAGATTATGCATTACTGAGTTTCAGCTGACTTTTACATCCATTACTTGCTGATCAACCAAGCTGTTTGGGTACCTGAGTTAAGATCACGCACCTATTTTTTTTTTTAAACCTTTATATATATCAAGGAAGAACCTGTGGCCTTAAATAAGGGGCAGCCAAACAGAGCAGCAAAAGTACAGTGATGGCAAGGATACTGCTCAAGAGAGACAAAGCAGCAGGAGCCCTGCTCCCTTATGAGCATCTGGGCTGAAGTGTCGTGTGCCAGAGGCCACGCAGGTTCTCAGCTAATCCCACGACAGACAACAGTATGTACAGTTGTCTCTGACCTTCCACAACCAGAAGTAAAGTCTCTTAACATTGTCAAAAGTCCTTAGATTAATATGAGGTTGACTATGTGAATACAATTAAAATAATATCATTGCTTTTCAACCAGCTTGCTTAATTAATTCTGGGCTGTCCTGCGTTTGTGACTTTAATATGCAGCACATTGGCAGGTCTTTGGAAACATCAAAGCATCTATAAAGACAAAAATAAATAAATAAATAAATAAATTAACATCCATAAAGTACCTTATGGCTCATAATAATACATCTAATGAATATCAGTCTGAAAACAGAGTGGCATTAACAGGGAACTGCAATATTAAAAAATATTTCCATGCTTCTTCACACAGAGTTTGTTCAGCTTGTGATGGAGATGCATGCTGTAGTACACTTTAGTCCCTGTTAATAGCTGGCATGGCTTTCATCTTTCTGCTTGATGCACGGTGGCCTCTTTCTCTGCTTCACTTGTGGCAGAAAAACATTGCCCGCATTTTTATCACCTTACCTGCTTTAAAGTGGTTGGTCCCATTTGCAACAAGGATCTACCAACACTTTAGGGAATAGGCTAGTAAACTTGTAGTTTGCTCCACTTTAGAGAGAAGAAATGAGAACTCAATTGTGTAATCAATCAGCATCACTGCTCTTTTTAACAAAACTGAAGAGGGTGGAAAGAACAAATTCATGGAAGTATGAATACATTATCACAACTTACAATTGTGTTCATTCAGATTACTTCAATTAGAGGTAAATCTCTGGTGCGTCTGCCTGTAATAAGGGCTCATCTCAACAGTGAGGCGAAGAGAAACGTGGCTGCTGCTTCCTGTGCTCTGAGGGTCGTACCTCAGCACATCCCTGAGGTTCCCGCAAAGCTGTGCCACCACCAGGGACTGTTTCTCTGGTGCTCAGCCATGGAGCAGGGTTTTGACATTCTCCCCCCATGTCCCTCCTTGCACCGCAGGGATGGTGGCTGTTAAGGGCAGGGTCTAGAGCTAGAATTTTTCACCCCAGGTAGGGACATTCCCCTTTATGCCATTTAATTAACATGCGCAGTCTGTAATTATGGTAGAGACCTGGACCTGGGCTAGAGGACACTCATGAAGGCAGGAAGACTGTCACTCTTTTTCAGAGTGTGGAGAGACCTGGACAGTTGCAGGGCTGCGGCTGAGGTCACAGGGGAGCCTGTGGCAGAGAAAGGAATATGGCGCTGCTAAGATTTGGTCTCTATCGTGGCAGCAGGACATCCTTTCTACCCAATATATGGCTGTCTTTTTAGCATAGTTACATAAACTCTTTTAATTAACTTGTTTTATAACATAAACAAGAGTTCTAGAATGAAAATACAGAAAACCATCCTGAAAGATGTTGTAGGTACTGGCTCTGAACCAGAATTTTTGGATCCAGTTATTTTCTACCTCTCTTTCTGTGTCATGCAATATGTCTGTGGTCTTCAGTTGTGCCTGAAATGGAAATGCATGAAGTACAGATAAAGCTTCAGAGAGTGAAAGAGAAACATGATCTTTAGTGGAAACAGATTTGAATTATAATTGAATTTTGAATGGTAAATATTTAAGACAAGAAGCATGCAACGGCACAGAATTTTGTAAACAAGGTAACAAGAGCTCACCAATAGCACTGAAAAAAAAAAATCAGTATAAAAATTACACTTCTATTTCTGAATTATTCAATATCTCGTGGAAATTTGTTATTCGCAGTGTACAGGTCTTGGGATATAAAAACAGGAGAACAGAACTATCATGGCCTGAAAGACAGCATTATCAGGAGATGTCTTCAAGCCAGACATCACTTGGAAATATTTACCCAATCTATCAGGACATATCATCATGCAGGTTCTCATATATTTACTGCACTTGTTACCCACGGTAGCTTAGCCTGTGCTGTGGCATATGCAGCAATAGCATCCCAACTGCACTGTGTAGATTACCTTTTAAGATGAAAAACTGTAAAACACAGGAATTTTGATTGAAAATATACATTGTCTGGCCAAACATTTTGCTTTACTACATTTTTCCCAAACTCCTTTCATGGAATAGATCCTTGCAGGTGAGCCCACAAACCAATGAACAGCATGGTCTCTCCGCATACAGGTGAGAAGACAGAGTAGAGTCATTTTGGTTTCCTAGGCTTGAGGAACAACCAAAAAACATACTGCTCTGTGAGAACCTGGAGATGTGGTAACATCTCAATGATATGACTAGCTGCAGCCGTCTAAATGAATCAGCACAGCCATTTTATCCTTTCCTGCCATATTATACCTCAAACACAGGTCTAGCATGTGTTTAGTTAGGGTCACAAAAACACAAATAATAAAGAAACCATTTTATGTGCCCTAAAGCATGGCCTCTTTCAAGTCCTGGGGATTCCTGTAAGCTGTGATTATACCTGAAACACTGAGTGATTCCTACTTCAACGTGAATGCCTGCTCCATATGAATAGTTGCCTTCCCTGAAATAGGGCAAGTAGAGGAATGATTTGCACTGTGGTGTGACTTATCCCTCTCACTAGGAGGGAGGCTGCTATGATACAGACCAGATTCTTAGATTACCCTGTACTCATTCTTTTTTTTTTCCCCCCTCTCATTGGCTCTGGGGAATACTGCTCTATTCAAACTCTGATGTTTAATTGCCAGTTTGTTGTGTTTCGTACCAAAGTAAATAAACATACATGGAATCCCTGCCAAGTGCAACCCTACAATCTCTCTCCTGCTCTTGGAAGAGCTCTAGCTGAAGTCAGTGGCATTTATGAGTGAGAAGAAGATCTCTGTTCAGAGCCCAGCCTACCATCCTGTATCATAGATAGAGAAGAGCTACACCTCTCTGCAGGTTCCTATTAGCACTGCAGTTACCCCCAGTCTCCACCTCCTCCAGTTCTTGTGTTTTATACACTGGAATTCTCTCTCAGGGGAGCAGCCTCAGCCTACATTTGGACATCTACCCTAGGGACTCATTCTAGGAGCATCAGATTAGGGATTAAAGATCACCATCTGAGGTTGATTGACTTCCATTTTTGTCTTTTCATCTTACCCTTTGCTTTCTGGAAAAAGAAGAGGGTTACCCCCTCAGTTATTTAATTAAATTTCTGAATTCAACAGACGAACATTTTACTAATTGAATCTCCATATTATTGGAGAGCTAGATTGTCTATCAGCAAATCAATCGTAACCCACAGCTCTGCTGGTGGACAGCCTGCAGCAGTAATGTGGTTTTGTTATTTCTGTGAATGGCGTTTGGATATGAAAACAGTCTTATATTCATTGTATATTTTTATATATATTGATCTTATCAACCCTAGCAGCTTGCTGGAAACCACTTATGATTTGCAGTGAATACTTTCAATCAATATGAGCAAGTAAAGGTTCAACATCAGAAATTACTTCCAGAAATTACTTCCAAGTAACAGTGATAAAACTTGTGTTTCCTACCTTCTACTCTTTATTGAAATCACGGCCTCTGTCAGACTTTGGACTTCCTTAAGTCAGAAGCTGGAACATAGCAAGGTAATAATTATCTCATATCAATTTTCCACTTGCCCTCTATCACTGTAGCTGTCACATTTATGCAGAAGGACTACAGAAGGTAATGCATCTGGAGAAAGCTGCAACAAAGATCTGCCGCAGCTGATTTCCCAGGGCTGTAAGTGATCACTCTGAGACAGGGTGTTTTAAGGGTACCTGAACATGGAAAACTATTTAGGCCTTATCTGGACATAAAGATGGTTTCACGTTTTGGATTTCTGCACATATAATCGTAAAGACTTTGTTTCTGTCAGTGTCTCATTGTTTTGACGCTCATAGTGTTTTAATCTGTTTGGAGGCCAATATGAGCATAAACCAGGAAATGAATGCAGCCTTCATAGAATATATCCTGTCCTTTACCTCTACCAGATGTACAGGTTGTCCTTAACTTTGCACGCACCTGCTCCTGGCTGGAGTATGGAGAACAGAGCTGAGGTGGAGACAGGCTGGATGGAGATGATGCACTAGGAGAGCAAGTCACAGTATGGCAGCCCTGTGTCAGTCTTGAGGAGTCATCTCCCACTCCCTGGGTTTCTCCACTTCTTCATACAGCAATATGGTGCCTGAGACAACAGAGACAAATGTGAAGAGGGATAAAAAAGAGAAAGAGGAGGATTTGCTCTTGAGGTAACATTAACATAAGCTGTCAAGAAAATGTAGACTAAGAGGTCAATAAAAGATAAGGCTGTAAATGCAGGAAATCTCACAGGGCCTGTTTGTTTTCAATGACCATGATGCCTGTCTAGTGTTAGATGGACTAATGGTTGACATCCACATGCACACAGATTTTAAACCCTTTCCTCATGTGTTGTGTTAGTTATCCACACTACAGTCAGCTTCTAGCTCCCAACATTGCGCGCCACTGGCTGGCATAGACCAGGTCCTCTGGCATGTTCCATCACTGCACCCACCATCTCTGCTCAGTGCTCTGAGCCCTCAGAACTGTGCTATACCAAACCACCTGCACCTAACCACCTCCCTCATAAGCTCTGGGCTTTCATTCCTCCTGTAGTTTTCCAAAGAGGTACCAGTAACACAACAAATATCTCCAAAGCTCGCCAGCAGGAGGAATGGGGAGTAGTTCAGCCTCCACTGACCATCTGTATTCATCTGCAGTCAATTCTGAACACCAAGCTGTGGTGCAGGTGTGGAATTCCGCTTATGTCCATTAATCAGAAATATCTTAGCCAGATATGCATTTTATGTAGAACAGAGTGGCAAAGATTGCCATCTTCTGATTCAGACTAAGATTCAGAGGATTTTCTAAGATGCCAGGTCCCTTTGGTCCACTTTCTAACACTTACTTGGCTTCCTGTAATGTCTCAGATTTCTAATTCTGAAAAAACTAAGGCATTTGCAGAATCTGTTTTCACTGCCCAATAAGTAACACTCTAGTAATGCAGAAAGGATAAAACCTCAGGGCCATAAGCCATGCTAGAACTGTGCAGAGCTGACATGAATAAGAGCTGTGTGCATGGAACAAGACCAATAAATACTGGGGTTCTCAATGTTTGACTTCTAAATGTTTCTATTAGCTTTTCATGGATAGGTTTAGTGCTATTAACCATACCCTTAATAGAATATTCGACAAAGAAAAAGTATATCATATAACCCACTCTGCTGAGTAGTGTGTCCTGACAGCTAGGGACTCCTGCTCCAACCCTACCACTGAAATGAACCAATTGAACCAATGTCATTTTTCACCAGTTGAAGCCTTTCCACCTGATTTTTATCTCAGTGACAGCCCTTCTCCAGTAACCATCATTTGTACTGACAACTATCTCCTTCCAACACATGCTCCACTTGTCAACAATAGCCACTTTTATTATTATAAAAGTAGTTTCTGGGAGTTTTGCTCACAGTGTCACTCAAGTGTAACTATATCACATGAAAGGTATCTTCCCCCAAAATGCTTCAAACTCATCATCTTCTTTTGTGCTGCTTTACTCAGCCAGTTAAGGGTCTGAAAATTAGAGCCACAGCCCCTCTTCAAAACGTGTTCATTTATGGATGTGTGTATTAAGGATAGTGCAGAAATAGAGATCTTTATTTCTGTATTTCTTCTTATTTTATCTTTTTCATTTAAACTCATATAAACCCAGGATGCAGCCCAGTTTGACACCTTTCCATCTCATAATCCAGCTCTAAACTAGGCAAACCAACCCTGGAGTGGAGCATCCATGTAGATGTTTGGAAAGCAGAAAGGGAAGCAGCAAGAGGAGATGCAGATCTTCAGGTGGAAGGTGGTGGGTCAGTGAGGGGACTCTCTGCATTGGGGAAATTTGCCTGAATGGAGGTTGTCTGACAGGTATCATGATACCACTGGTATCATAACCATCTATTAGGGACACTTGCTTCATATTCTGCTAATCAGTTAAATCATGCCGACCTTCACACTTTTCATCTCTTGTACACCAAAGAGACATGTTTACATTTCGGATTCCAAGGCCAAGTAAAAGTTAAACGGAAGACATAGCAGGACTTTTTAAAGACTTTGGGGCGGGATTGGACAGCTACACTGACACCGTGCAAGTATAGGAAGCGCAAAACACAAGACTCTTGTGTTATCTGAGTAGCTATGGAGTCTAAGAAGAGTAGAGGTCCTCAAAGTAGTGAATCATGAAGAAACTTATCCTGAAGGCAGAAAAATGTTTGGTGCCACTGCTTACAGTTGATATTAGCTGCTCTGAGAGCCTGTACAAATAAAGAGATGCTATGAATATTAGAGAGCTTCTGTTTATTGCACATTTTGGCAGTCAGTCTTTCTGCTGAAGGAATCTGCCCAAAGGCCTGGTTGCCAGCAGAAGCACAAAAGCCACCTTGGGAAGTTCTGAAGGTTTTTGAAGGAACAGGGAAATGTAATATAGAGCCCATCTATGAGCATCCTTCTCCTTTCTGAGGTCCCTGAACTCTTATCTCCTCCAGGACCATGGCACATAAGGAACACCCTTCCTCGGGTCCATGAGGACATAGAAAAAAAATAGTAGGAAGTAGGAAGATTAAAAAGAAGCAGAAAACTAGAAGAGAAAGATCATATTGCCAGACCTACCAGAAAACAACTGTTCTAGGCTTGGATATTTCCATCCTTTTATATATTGTGTCATTGTTGCAGATTTGATTTATCCGCTTCCTCACAGTCTGTCTCATTTATCCCAGCTTTCTTTCTCCCTCTCCCTTTTTCTTCACCTGCCATTTTTCCATTGTACTTCTCCCCCCATTTCATGTCCTCTTTTTGAGACCAGAAGAGTACTAGCAGATCAGAAAAAGAACAATTTGTCTTGGGCCCTGACACAATTGACAATGTCACTGGACATAAAGCTGAGGCTTTAAAAAAAAAGCCTAGCAATGTGCCAAAGCAATGGGATAAATAAATGAGAGATGACTCTTAAATCATATAAAATGAATAAAAACAAATATTTTTGCTTCTGTAATACTTAGGCCCCCTTTTTGAAGCAAATTTACATGACAACTAGGTCACAAAGGACTATTGATATTGTATATAAGGTAGTACACACAGAAGGTTACGTCAAAAAGACTTCAAAAGGTCACAGAAGCTAACAGTCAAAAAAAAAAATTACATATCCAGAATTAAAGTTTTCCACATACTTTTAATTTAGGCTTTTCATGTACGCACATCATTATACTGTCTTTAACTACACTCTGAAATTCATTCTTTCCACACAACCCAGTCTTAGTTAATGACTGAAAGACTATCTTCATGTGCTCTTTAGCTTGATTCTTCAGGTTGAGGTCCCAGCTACAGTCTCAACATGGTGTTCAGGGTCTTTTCAGTTCAGCATTATTAGTTTCCTAGTGGGATATTCTCTAGTGCTTGCCCTTTACTACTTGAAAGCTCAATTTCCACAGGAATGTAAACACGCAATGTTGGCTTAATCAGTTAGGAGAACTCACAACCTCCAATCTGAATTAAAGTACTCTTCAAATTATTTTTAGTTAGAGCTAGAGATCTATAAAGAGTAACAAATGTAGCTTAAAACTAGCCTGTGAAAAATGTCAAGCATGTCTGAAACACAAATTTCTCTTTGGGACTCAGGCAACTTTTTCTGGTCTGTAAATACTTTCACAGTTCCCTCCACTCAGGACTCATAGCCCCAGGCATTTCTATCTCTCTTTACAAGGCAGAATCCGGCCCGCTTTTTCCAGGCACCTAACTTTTAAGCTTTAGACATGTAAGTCATCCCTCCTGAAGAAAGTCCATAAGGACCTAAATGAATTGTTGAGAGCAGTAGGGATCTTATAAGGCCCTCAGGGTAGGAGATCCTATCTGTGCCTAGTTTTGTAGTGAGAATAGGTGAACGGGATTTCTTCCATTTGGAGTCCTTCAAAGGCAAGTCCCACACTCCATTGTCTATGCAGGGAACTAGGCCATTTATTACTGAAGTTATAAATTATNGGTTCACCTCTAGGATCATACTTAGGTATTTACTGGGGAAGGATACAAAGTGGAGCAATTCAAATGAGAGAGAACCGCTTCCACATTTCATATACATTTATGAGACATAAATTCAGGTCACTTTAGAGAAGGACCTTCAACCCCAGTCTCCATAGACTTCTGCTTGTGTGCTTTTAACTGCTGTTCCACACAATCCCAGTTTGAAAGATCTGAAAAATCTATTGAATTGAGCCTCCAAAATGAGGCCAGAAACATATGGTCATATTTTGTGATTCTCCACAGGGTTGGAAGAGGAAAGTGCCAGAAGATTCTCTTATTCTTAAGGTTTTTTGATATCAAAGGGCTCTCTCTCAGAATAGTCTCAGGATCAGGACATTTTTGTTTGTCTGTGTATGTCTAGGAACAAAATTTAGGTGTGTAAGACACTTTAATATGAAAATGAATTACAAGTGCATTTAGGCATCACCAGGACAACTTATTCACTTGATGATGGATGGGTGTACTAATACTAAATTTAGGCACCTAAAATGCTGCTATCCATTACATCTTACCTGTATCCCTTCATAAGTATTTCTGTGCTATGTGTGGTTTCAAAAAGGACAGTTTCTCAGGTAGAGACCAAGGCAAGCCACAGTCCATGTGCAAACATGTTTGCATGTGTGCATATTTTTACTTATATTTTTAACAAAAGGTTTCTGTTTATGAAAGACTTTAATTTATTTGGCAAAATTAATCTCAAGAAGTGAAGAGTCAGGAGAGAGTAAAACCATCTTTATATTGCTTAATTTAAGTGGTTGAACTGAGGCAGCAGGGAACTCAGAAGTGCTAAAGGCAAAACTGCAGGCTAGCAGTACCATATGCTTTGTGGTATTCCAAAGAAAAAAAAAAAAAGAAAGGTGGAAATAGTTTTGATAAGACCTTAAGCCTTTCTCATGAGCAAGAGCATAGAAAAAGGCATAGAAAAGAACTTGAACTTTTGTTTCCAGTGGGTGGCACAAAGCCTGTCAGTTTTCATATAAGCACTATGGATTTTTTTAATGCTTCATACCATTACTTTAGCATGTTATATTCTCTACCACATCTACAGAACTCTCTATATATGCCCTTTTCTGTTCAATGCAGTCATATTGCTGAGTGTAAACCTATTTGGCCTTACATAAAATTTATGTGGTTCTACCAAATAACATGTAGGTCAGAATTTTATCAACCAATCCTGTGCTACACCTTCAATAATGGTCTTAAGGTACAAACTTAAATAAAAGCACTAAATAGTGTTATGCTGTTGAGACTAGTTAAAAATATCTAATGATATCTAAGGACGTATTAGTAAACAAAAAGTATACATTTGTTACATTTATTTTATTTTCATTATATGTATTTTATTTTTGTTATATTTGCAAACCACTGATGCCTTTTTGCAAGCACTGTGTCCCACTGTATTTTGAGGTACTCTTGCTTAGGACAAAACAGAATTATTATAATCAAATCAAAATATTTATGTGGGAGAAGAAAGTCTGCAGCAAATACCAGCAACATTTTTACTTAACTTTTAAAATACCTACTGCAGCTGGACATAATAAGCTATCTAGTGATCAGTATTGCAGGAACTAGCATTTTAACACTGTGTCATTCTGCCTATAAAAAATGATACTAATAATATAAGCATCCCCTTAGTGATGCTTTTTCAGAAATGGATTAAATAGTCAATCAGGTTCAATGGTTTTCTGTGTTATGGAATTGTATACGGCATATCTGCCAAAAGTCATTGCTACATATTCAAAAGCATATTATTACTTCCCTGTTAGGTCTTGAGGACAGACTAGTGTTCAGCTGGTTTTATCTAGTCCACCTTTCTATTTATATTATATTAGTATCTATCGCAGTTCATTTTTATCTGAAATTATGGAATGAAAGTAATCGGAATCCTTTTGGGACTCATTATTTTCATGTTGATTTTTGTTAGACAAGAATGGATTGAATAAATTCAGGACTGGATCTTTGCCTGGTTGAAACAAGAGTCTGAAACTGACTAAAAACGCTTTGATCTCACAACAGTGCAGCTTAATCACAAGCACAAGAAGGCACAAGTCCTTGGTTTGCTCTATCACTAGCAGAGATATCATTTATTGAAAATCTAGATCTGTCTGAAAGCGTATTGCACAAGCTTTGTGAAATTGCCGTCATCACTTTAGAAGGTGATATCCTACAGCTTGACCATTCCATATCTTGCCATTCAGGACAATGATGTTTTAAATGACAACTAGAAACAAATCCATGAACTTTTACCAGATCTAAAACTGCTTGCAGTAGTGTTATTATACAAGGCATCTTATTATTCACTTCCATACTACACAGTCATTTTCAGGTCCATATTGTCCAGAACACATAATGCAGCAACCATATTACCGAGAAAGACACTTGCAAGCAAGTCCTATCTTTATATCTGTACATCTGGGGATGTGGGGATTTTTATTATGATGGTTGAGTGGGAAATTCTTTTTTGATTCTTTAGGGGTTTTATGATATCAAAGAGATATCTCTTTGATATGAAGGGATATAGGAATATAGGTAAGACGTAATGTGCAACTGCATTTTAGGTGCCTAAATTCAGTATTAGTATCCCCATCCTACCACCGAACTGGTACACTGTCCTGGAGATGCCTAAATGCACCTGCAATTCATTTCATATTAAAATGTCTTATGTGCCTAAATTTGTTGCTAGACATGCATGTATATCCTCATCCTGAGACTATTGTCTTTGATGGCATAAAACCCTTTAAGAATCAGACAAGAATTTACCATTTTAAACATTAAAAAACTCCAAATCATTATTTTCATGGATAAATTATGAATGAAATATTGGTGAATGTCAGCCGAAGTACCTTTACTTTAACAATGTTTTAACAACCTTTTTATTGTTGAAATTTTTAACATTCTTATTCTTAAAATATGAAGTGATTTCAAAGTGAGAAATATTTTATATTTTGAAAAAGACAAATGTGAATATTTGGCAATTTGGGGGGGGGGATTAAGTATTCTCCAAACCCAACATTTTTCTATTGATTTCAATGGAATAGGTTTCCACTGAAACCTTCCAGTTGTTCTATTTCTCCACCACAGCTTTCTCTCTCATTTTGGCAGTGTGAAAGCTGCTAACACCCGCACAACTGAGGCGCCTGTTAGCAAGGTGGCTGATTCAGTTTCTCCCCCATTTGTTGCTAGTCCTGCTCTGGTAGTTTGGCCCAACACCTCCAAGGTCTTTTCTATGCTGAGGAACTGGATAAGGCATGGACCTGAGCACTGTACTGCAGTCATACATACTGCTTAGGTTATTGGCATCTTCCCCAGCATGGTTTTGGTCCACTGCAACCACCACTGTCTCTGCTGTTGCTCTACCACAGACACATAGATTGTTTAGATATATAGGTAGAGGGGTAGCTAATTATCAAGCACAGAGTTGGGACCAATTCTGGGAAGGGCTGCTGTTTTGCCTTAAGGGAGTCTACGAAGGAAAAACCTGTTACCCTCAGTAAGTATCAAGACAATCAAAGAAACCTCTCAACCAATGTTCCTTCCTAAAAGGGCTACTCTACTGTAATATGGGGACTGCATTTGTAGAGACACTACATTTGTAAACAGGTTTTTGTGCAGACACTTTGACAGAAGTTGCACTCAATTAAAGTGTTAAACACAGAATCTGTTGTGTTACTATCACATATGCTTTCCTGCGAGTGTTGAAAAGCTAGGCTTCAGTAGACCCCTCTTAAATTCAAAAACTTCTTGCTCATAGGTCTGCTAGCACTTCCTTCCCTCTCACCCAACCCAATTTCCCACTCAAAAGGTAGACACCCATCTGCCCTTATGCCATATTGATATCTGAGAAATTCATCTGTGTATTGTCAAAGTTGAGCGCTGTGTATATGACTGTGCTGGAAATGCACACTCTTCATTCCAGCCTGGCACTGAGAGGTGTAGGGGTGCACGGTGCAGCAATCTGCAGGTTGTTGGGACCTGAACTTATTAAAAGCACGCTTACAAACGTGTACTTGATCTTCAGGTCAACGAGCCAAGTTCTGTCATAAGTCTGTACAATTAAACACATGCTGCAGCAGCACTGAGCCACTCAGGCACTGGAAACCCTGGGAGCACCAGCGCAATGCTCTGGGAATATGCCATCCCACCAAATAACTGCAAAGCAATTGTTTTTATATCTTTTTCTTCACAATAAACATGAGCATTCCCAAAATTCTAACAATTACACAGAAATAATTTCGTCAAACATACCTTTTCTGAACACATGCCTGCTCCACAGAGGTATTGTAAATAGATCCTTGTCTCTGAATTGGTTTACATTTACACTTCAAAACTATGAGGAATAAATCCGACAGAGCTATTTGATCTTTGCATGAAAATGGACTTCAAAGCCGAATGTGTATTTCTGTTCATTTTACAGCTACAGATTTCCAGCAGAAAGTGATTATGCCTCTGATTACTGATGCCTATTGTAGTAGCAGTTTCATCTAATGCTTTTTTAGAATTTAATCATTGTCTTTTGTTGACCAGTACAACAGTACAGAGAGCTCTGCACTACTTGTGTAAGTGGCTAGTGTAATTGAAAAACAGACTAAATCTACAGGATTTTTGTAATGCAGTATAACATGAATAGGAGAATAAAAATGTCCTCAATGTCTGGATGTGTATTGTTACTTTGAAGCTACTCACAGCTACCACCACCATAGGATCAGAGGAGAAGCTAACACCTACTACTTTAAATAATTATTGGATTCGTTTTTCTCATTATTTCTCATTCATTCTATTTTGAGCACCACCCCACTTGATGTTATAATTAGTTCTCTAAAAAACCTTTTGCAGAATAAATGATTCCAGCTTCATAATATCAGAGATATGACAACTATGTGTGTTAGGCTGAAGAAACAATTTAGTCTTCCAAATTTGTAGTAGGGACAAAAGTTTCATTTGAGTATTAGTAAGAAAGGCATGTATATAAGAAGCATATCTTGTTGTCAGTTACACAAGATGTGGAGAAACAATTTCCGGTTATGTCAGCATGTGACTCAGTGCATTTAATTGCTTGAAGCCAGAAATGGATCCTTTTAGGTGTTTTTTTAGATGATGTCATACAGGTGTACCAAGTCTCAAGTGTATAGGTGCAAGTTCATCATCAAAATGTAGAAGGAAAACAGTGATATTTGCTGTGAATATTTCTAGTGAAAAGAAGTTTAAGGAATTTTCCTCTGAGTCTCTACAAGCATTTTTAATATACACAAAACCTTTTTTTTTTTTTTTTTGGCAGAAGGGCTATAGACTTCCATACAGTAAAGACATTTTTGTTTCTTTCCTGGTCTTTGTCTTTTCTTTCCCCTTGCCTGGCTTCTTCTCTACCTCTTCTTCAGTCTTTTAGCTTCTACTGTCTCTGTGCTCCTGACTTTGCACACCAGCCATTCCACAGGGAAATACTGGTGCTTTACCTTTCTGTGGTACACAGCAAGAATGCAGTTTCAACAGCCAGAGTCTAAAACGCTTCTTAGAAACTCATGCCAAGAGCAGCGCCCAGCAAGTGTTCACCCAGCAGCAGATATTTGCAGTGCAGGAGGTATTAAATTTATGAGATTTCCATGACATTGGCAGTACATAAAAGCCTCCAAGAATGGTTGTCCCTTTTTCACTTTACAAATTCAGTTGCAGGGAGGATTATATGCATTGGACAGAACAGAGTATTGACTTTGATCCAGCTGACCCAGTCTTGAATTCAGCTCACAGAATGGGAAGAAACCAAAGAGTGCCCAGCGTACTCAGTGATTTCAGTGATAGTGCTCCAATATTTAAGATAAGCTTGAAAGAAATTCTGAGCACTTATAGACATCTGTTGGTATAATAATTTAAGGATCATGGCATTATTGATAAGATGCATGGTGGCATGGCATGACTTTTAGCTTTCATCCTCTCTTGATGTCTACTCACCTGTGCAAAATGGGTCTGCAGCCATTTCCTTACCAGGAACAGCATGAGACCTCAAGCAGTGGTGTAACCAACCACAAAATAAGAAAGTCATTCAGAATGCTAGAGAATATGGGCCAGATTGCCCATTGCCAAATGAAAGCAGGGTACCACTTTTATTTCAGCATTTTAATTCGTACTGTGATTTTTTTTCCAATGGAAAGAATTCAGGTGTTCCTCATTATCCTTCTGTGCTGTTCTAGCAAATGAAAACATGAAATAAAATTAAGCCCTTTTCGTTGGACAGTGTTTTAATGACTCAAATGGTATAAAGTCAGTATTAGTGTTCATGTCACATTCAATTATCTCCCTACCATGTCCCCACATTTGCTTTTCCATGTGTTGGTTCATCACACAATGCTAATTAGGTCACTTCAAATGGACCATAATTGACAATGGCACTTTTGCAGGTTTATATTTTCACACAGAATATCTGAGAATAAATTAATGACCAGCAATTTTGACAATTACGGTCAATTAAATTTGTCAACATCACGATTGACAAAATTAATCTATATTTAATATTGAAAACTTGACATTAAGAATGTGGCCTTAGAAAGGAAGTCCAAAGTAACCAGATTTAAGTGACAAATACATTATACTGCATCAGAATTATTCACTCTCAAACCGTGAGTTTGAATATCAGTATCTTTTAGATCTAATATCCTAATAGTAGGCAACTACCAGAAAAAAAAAAAAAAAATGTTGCTGAAGCTCACATACGCCAGTGGGGAAAAAAATTATCATCTTCTAAGTAATTATTGCACCATTTTTTAGGGCATAATGAAGGTATAGAAAATTCCTATATTGTGTTTTCAGTGCTTTAATAGAATATATACCTCATCTGAAACTTTAGCTAATATAACAAAGATCTCCATAACATGCCTTTTCTCATTCCTAGCTTGACTGCAAATTTTTGTAGGCAAACTGCAGGATACCTTGTCAGTTTACTGACAATGTTGAGCTTTAATGTTATGCTATTGGGTCTGTATACTAGAACCAGAGATTTTGTTAGCTCTTGTGTGCAAACTAGGTGCACTGATAGTAATCCTCCCGAGAGTCTGCATATGCCTTATAGTCATAACAATAAACAAATGAATAAATAAATCAGAATTAAATGTAGAATTAATTAAATGCAAAATTAATTAAATGAGAATTCAAACATCAGAATAAAGGTGAAAACTAAGTTAAAACACAGTGCTGTCAATAGGGTTTGTGACATATGCATGCAAAAACCAAATGCATTGCAAACGGTTCCTTCCCAGGAAGCTCTGGAAAGCAGATTGTACCAAACCAAAACTGGGTAAGACTGGCAGCAGTTTTCCACTACTGGATCTGGAAATAAAATAAAAAGTAAATTAACAGTACTTCATTTCAGAAAAAAAAATAAAACTGCAATCAGAAATTCTGTTTATTGTTGCTACCTTTTGCTTGACTACATCTTGCCCCAGGGATGTACACAGGTCAAATAGTTACATTAATGCAATTCAGACAGGCTTTTTGAAATTAATCCCCCACACTTTGCAACACTCAGGGAGACTTCTGTCTTCTGTGGTCATTTGGAAGTCATTAGTCAAGCTAAACAGCCATGAAAAGCATTGATGGGACATGTTAGTAAAGCAGACACTAAAAAAAAAAAACCTTATTATCCAGGATATATTAACTGTGTGTTTAACATGGAGCTAGTGTTATATCAACTGTAAAGCAAGATGGCTTGACAGGCATTGATATAGTTGGAACTGTATTGTCATAGTCAAATGCAAATTGAGGATAATAGCTGGCAAATCTGAGAATAGACTTCATTAGCTTTCCAGGCATGTGCTTGCATGTGAACAGCATATTCCCATATTCATTTTTACCTAAAATAGCTAAGTTGGTTTAAAAAATTAACAAATCATTGAAGCACTGAGATTCCCAACTGAAGTATGGTGCCTAAGTCACTATTTTCACAACTTATATCAGCGAGGAGGGCCAAATCAAATTTAACAGGAAATTCAAATAAAAATAAGCACAACTCCTGTATACTTCTCCTTGCATTTCTAAGAATATAAGGCAGTATGTGACAGCTAAAGTTATCTGAGCAATATTTAATATTTGTAGTACTTTGTAGGAATTTTTTTTATCCTTATTTACCTAAACCATTGATCTGGGTGGAGAATGCTGGCATGCCCCAAGGATAAAAGTTTAAGTCCTTAAGCTTTTATTATTAGTATTTGCATTGCTAGAGTGCTGAAGAATTTCAAGCAGAAACAGTGTTCTAGCTGAGGTAGTCTTATACCAGAATGGAAACAAGATTACTTTAAAGCAATTTTAAAGCAACTTAAAAAGAAACAGCTGGAAAGAAAGATGAGATAGAAAGCAAAAGGAAGTAATTTGAAACCTCTTGTAGACAGAAGAAATAAGCATGAAAATACCAGTTTTTCAGAAGAGTTCAACTTGCTGAATCCCACGTTTGGGTACCAACACAAAGCAATGGATATTCCTGGGTCTTGAACACTTCTTACAATCTGTTTCCTTTAGTCAGGTATTTCCTCTTGCCTGTTCTGATTAAGTCAGAGCAACCAGAGCAGGGAATTCTTCTGCCTGTGATCTGCATCACGGTTTCTGACAAAGCAATCCCAGCCAAAACCATGACAGGTGGTAATAGTATGAAGTCTGCTTATTCCCTAAAGAAAATGCATGAAGAACACAATCATTGTAAAGAAAAAAAAAGAGAGAAATAATATAAATGATTATTTGATCATTGACAGTAAACGTGTCCTCCACAATGGACTATGCTACAAAAGTATGACAGAATTTCTCATATTTATAGAGACTGTAAATCTTGCATTTCTTCAAAAAAAAAAAGTTACTTTTTAACTGAGAAACCAAAAAAAAATGGACAAATGAAGTACAGAATCCCTCCAGAATGAAGGAGGGTTTTCTGAGTCGCCAAAAACACCTCTTTGTTTTCCCATGTATAATTCTATACAAACAAAAAGCAGGAGCAAATACCCAACACACTTTCATAAGCTGTTTAAACAGAAGCAGGCATCAGAGGCTAGCTTGGAGGAGACAGCTAGATAGGTTAACTCAGAAACTGGTATCCAAAGAATGATAGAAAACCTTCAATTTAATGGTTTTTTCTATCCTGATTTTTCAATAGAATAAGCCAATTTTATTTAGCTGCCCTTTACCTGTGATGCATGTTGAAAACAATTTCTTTCATTCTTGTTACCTGCATTTTTATTTTTTTTATTTATTTGTTTGTTTGTTTGTTTGTCTTACAGAGATCAACATGTAAATGAATAATGTTGAGTGAGTGTTGAGAGCTGAGATCTTTTGCTCCTTTTTAGGCTCCATGCTGCATCAGCAGTTATGTGCAGTAATTTGTAAATGCAATATAAGTCATTTCAGACACGTAAACTGCAGATTGTGCCAATGGCAAATCAAGTCTCAATATATTAAACCAACGTTTGCAGCAGGTATAAAAGCCATCCCACAACTGTTTACAGTCATGGTAATGTGAGCCTGTATGAGACACATGACTCTATAGAACGTGGGGTGGAAGTCTAATAATTCAAAAACTAGATGTTAGTCTGCTGTTTGGACAATAATGAAAATAATGTGACTTCTTTAAAATACACAGACTGTTCACACCCTTTGAGCTGTCATTCAAAGGTACTGTCAAAAATTTGCAGAATATTTCTCTTTTTATATCAAATTTTCAACATAATTTATTTTCCTTTTCCAAATATATGTTTTTTAGAGTATTCAACTTTGAACAGTATATGTGAAAACTGCCTTTAATAATACTGGGTTATTTAATACAACTGTTTTATTTTAGCTGATTTAATAGATGCTCTATTAAATAGATGTCAAAGAAGACTAATGGGATTAGCATTCTTGGCAGCAAGAGCTTATATATCATTAATGAGGTATTGGATTGAAGAATTTGGTACCTTAGAAGCCAGAATGGCTTAACGGAAGAAACATGGGATTCCTTTGGAACACATTATTTATTAACTCATAGATGATGATCTAGATACAGTAAAATGATGTGAGCATGACCAATTTGTCTTTTGTAGCAGCTTTAGAGGAGACTTCTGTATGTTCAGATGGAAATTCTTAGATAGTATTTTAGTGAAACAAAACTATTCTTAATACCGCTGCTGTTACCTATGGCTACACAATTAGATGAAGTTTGCTCTGTTCCAGGTGTGTTCAGCCTTTAACATTGGTGCAAACTGTACAAGGATGGAAGTTTGGGAGTGTAAGTACTGATGACTGATTAGCCCTTTCAGATGCCTATTTGGTAGACAGCGATCCCAGAACTGAAAATCTGGGGAGGAGGGGAGGAATCTTGCTGATGTGATTGGCAGAAAAAATAGTCAACAGGAATTTAAGCATTAAATTTAAAGGTGCAAAATGTCCATTTTCATCTTAGAATTACTCTTCCAAGCTATCGGTCAAAGGAGAGGATGTTGCAACAGCTTACAACCACTACATATTTTCATCTGTTCAGAAACAGTTCTTAAGGACTGTGGTGGTTTTACCCAGCTAAACAGCCAACCTCCACCACAACCGCTCGCTCACTCCCCCTCCTCAAAGAAACAGGGGAGAAAATATGATGGACCAGGGCTTAAGGGTTGAGATAAGGACAAGCAGGTTACTCACTAATTATCGTCACAGGCAAAACAGACTCAACATAGGGAGATTAGTATAATTTATTACTATCACTAGCAAACTAGAGCAGTGAGAAACTAAAAGCAAACTAAAAACACCTTCCCCCCATCCACCCTCTTCTACCTCCTCCCCCCAAGCTGTGCAGGGGAACGGGGAATGGGGGCTGCGGTCAGTCCATATCACTTCGTCTCTGCCGCTCCTTCGTGGTCACTCTCTGTTCCCCTGCTCCAACGTGGGGTCCCTCCCACGGGATGCCGTTCTTCCCGAACGGGTCCTGCGTGGGCTTCCCACAGGCTGCAGCTCTTCAAGAGCTGCTCCAATATGGGTCCGTACCACGGGGTCCATCCTTCAGGAGCAAACTGCTCCAGCATGGGTCCCCCACGGGTGGCAGCTCCCACCGGATCACCTGCTCCTGCGTGGGCTCCTCTCCACGGGCTACAGGTCCGGCCCGGAGCCTGCTCCTGCGGGGGCTCTCCATGGGCTGCAGCCTCCTTCAGGCCAGATCCACCTGCTCCACCGTGGGCTCCTCCACGGGCTGCAGCGTGGAGATCTGCTCCGTGTGGTACCCCATGGGCTGCAGGGGGACAGCCTGCTCCACCATGGGCCTCACCACGGGCTGCAGGGGAACTGCTGCTCCGGCGCCTGGAGCACCTCCTGCCCTCCTTCTTCACTGACCTTGGTGTCTGCAGGGCTGTTCCTCACTCCTCTCACTCCCAGCTGCTGTCACACAGCAGTTTTTTCCCCTTCTTAAATCTGCTCTCACAGAGGCGCAAACAACATCGCTCATTGGTTCAGGTCTGGCCAGTGGCGAGTCCCTGTTGGAGCCGGCCGGAGCTGGCTCTTATCTGACATGGGGCAGCTTCTGGAGTCTTCTCACAGAAGCCACCCCTGTGGCCCCCCTGCTACCAAACCTTTACCAAGTAAACCCAATACAAGTACAAACTGAGGCACAATTCACCAGAAAGTGTTGGATTTGAGGGCCAATGAAGCACGGAGTACATGGAGCCATGACTGTAGGACCCATAGGGCATCTGATTTACTGGTTGTGGAGGGCAATTAAGAGTACCTGACATTGGACTTCTTTTGGATTTCTCTCCTGAGGAACATATCTCCTTATATTAGATTTAGGGTGGTACCAGCCTTTCCAGGCTCATGTTAGCTTTTCTGAATAAATCTCAATATTATGCTGATGTTTCTATTATTTCACAGAAACACGGGATAAAGGAAGGATCTGTATGCAGCTGAAGTGTAACAGAGCAACAAGGCACTGTTCCAACTTTTTTGTGTGACATAACACTATCTTCTCAGGTTTCTTAGTGACAAAACCTTGGTAATATCTAGGTCTAATTTAGGGTTGATGGGGGTTGTTTGTTTTTGCAATCAGTTTTGTTCATCAGCTGAGTCAGCGCATTTTCGGGTTGGTTTTTTTTTTCGGCAGATATCTTTTAGATTTCCAAAGGTGCTTTCCAGCCCCTCCTTCCAGAGAAAATCAACACTGGTAACGCTTAACTGAAAACGATGTTGTGTAATTCAGTTCAGTAATGTTTGAAAGATGATTTAAAACCCTCTAACAGAAGCTGCAATCAAAGTACAAAGAAGATGTTACTGTTTATATCTGGATTTGTAAAGAACCATTTGAATGCTATTTAAGAACATGTATTATTTAATTTTTTAATCAGAGAATGCAGATGAAGAAACTCACTGATGATAGCATGAAAAGCATAATACCTATCCTGAGGGACTAGGAGAAAGCTTTGAAGTTGTTGTCACAATTATATAAAAGACTCTTCAGTATCTCTGCGAAGTTGTACAAAGGATGAAGCTGAATATGCTTTCATATAGATAATGTTTCTTCTGACAGAAATGAGCACTTTGTAGATGGTGTCAATAAGATATAAATACAGCCTCTTGAGTCACACAAACATATAGGAGAAAATTACAGATAACTGAGACCTTCAGGGAAAGGTCTACATCCAATATTTTCATAGCACGGTTGATGCAGTGCAGCCATCTTTTCTCCAAAGAGTCCTTTCCTTTTGCTATTAAGAGCATAGGGGGGCACACAGCAATTCTCTATCACTCCTGCTTCGTTGGGATGAACACAAATTCCCTCAGCAGACCCACATGCTTTGAACTGCCCTCACCAGCTGAGCTTTTCTTTTTATGGATTTCTAATGCTCCTATCAGGTTAGAAGCAAGCAACAAAAGACAGATTCAAATAGCGAGGGGTCCCGGGAGAAGCCAGTGCGCACCACCAGCCCGCACAGCCCAGGGCTGACTCCAGCTGCTGTCTTTACACACCGTATTTTTTACCCCAGACACTGGGACTGTGTGAGCAGGAAGAAAAATCTTCCTCTGTGGTAGCTGAGACTTCCATGGATAAGCTACTTTTTTGGAATGGAAGGACAGTGTCAGTCAGACATGCCCACAGAAGAGCTGCTTTCCCTTAACAGCCTGCTCATTCCTTTGGTTCAGCACTTTTAAACACACCAATTCTGGCCCAGTTTGGGAGCGAGGGCATTTCACTATTTTTTTTCTTGTTTCTTTCTCTGTTCTTCTCTGCTAGGTTTTTATGATATGTTAAAGAGGCAAGCAGAAATAATTTGCCAAAAAGTTTTGCCGGCACGGAATTGCTGTGCCTATTTGTCCGAACTGAAGCTGCAAGGAGGTATGCTGCAAGCTATGACCAACAGCTGAAAAGTCAGGACAGAAAGTGGAAAGATTTCACTTCCACCCATGTCGTCAACCCTAGTCATGTCCTTATCTTTTTAAAGGATTTAGTGGTAATCCTCACTTGCCCTAGGCTTTCACCAGTCCCAGCTGTCCACACCACAAGACATATATTACAAAATAAGAACAACTACAGGAACTCTGCAAGCAGATGTAAATACTTGTACTGTTAAAGACACAACCATAAAAGATAACAGAACTAGTCCTGTTTTTCTTGACCAGAGAAATATGAATTTGCAAGGCTTCTTATTATTGTTCCCAAGCTTTTTTCTCTTTCTTTTTGAAAAAATCCTTGAAAAAATTTGGGCAGCTCATATTTCAGCTCAATACTACTACCTGGCTCCAGCAGCACACAGAAATCACAGGTTAGACTTTCAAAAGTATGTGAGTGAAATGAGAAGGGCAGGTTGCACTAACTTTTAATTCTACCTCTGTTTCTGAGGCCTTTAAGTACTCCTGAAGATTTCACATTAATTTTTTTTCCCATCTTTCCCCTCCAAAGTATTGCATGGGATGGAATCCCACCGAAGGCCCCAGCATTGCATGGATCTGGGAGTTGGGGGGTGTCAAGTTTTTCATATCTGAACATGACATAGACATTTAACTATACTTTTACCATCAACTAACACTACGCCTAGATCAGCAGTAAAGTGGCTTATGGCAGCATTAGGAAACTCTCCCTGAACTGCCCATGCTATACTTTGTCAGTGGATAGGATAGGATAGGATAGGATAGGATAGGATAGGATAGGATAGGATAGGATAGGATAGGATACTTCAGTTGGAAGAGACCTTCAAAGATCATCTAGTCCAACTAAAAAAGGAAAGGAAAGGAAAGGAAAGGAAAGGAAAGGAAAGGAAAGGAAAGGAAAGGAAAGGAAAGGAAAGGAAAGGAAAGGAAAGGAAATCAGTAAGATTCCCTGACATCTTGGAAATTCTTTGTTCTCTTCTCCCATCTTTAAAACCTTGTTGAGTTCTCCTCTGTACAGAATTGCAAGAGACTGAAACCACAGGACCTACTGGAAAACTCTGCAGCACCTGCATGCTTCTCTCATTCTTTCCTTCTCCAGCATCACGTGAAATATCTTGAACAGCAAAGGAAAGACTGGTGTGAGTGAATCTGTTCTGGATTTTCCTGGGAGCACAGTGGGCACTGGGCTGGGACTGCTCATGTGGTGTGAACTCTGCACAGTGCAGGGCGGTGGGAAGGGGCACAGTTCCCTTGTGCTTTGACCCATAAGACCCCACTCAAATCAGAAAGTTTCTTTAAAATAACAGTAAAACAATGACCAAAAGATCTGACAAACTAATGTCAGCCATGAACTGTTCTAGTAACCTACTTCCTCCAAGCAGGATTTTGAATCTTTACTTTGTCATGTGTTGCATTCCCCTTAACTTGCTTGTATCAATGTTATTGAAATAATAGAGGTTTGCTGCATAGCCCAGTGGAGGAAAAGACCCTTTCTACAGCTGTGTCCTTTGAAATCTATATTTAGAGAGGATGCTGGTTTCTTTAATTATACATACAGCTGTTTGGTTTTCACACAAAAAGAAAGAAAGAAAGAAAGAGAAAGAAAGAAAGAAAGAGAAAGAAAGAAAGAAAGAGAAAGAAAGAAAGAAAGAGAAAGAAAGAAAGAAAGAGAAAGAAAGAAAGAAAGAGAAAGAAAGAAAGAAAGAGAAAGAAAGAAAGAAAGAGAAAGAAAGAAAGAAAGAGAAAGAAAGAAAGAAAGAGAAAGAAAGAAAGAAAGAGAAAGAAAGAAAGAAAGAGAAAGAAAGAAAGAAAGAGAAAGAAAGAAAGAAAGAGAAAGAAAGAAAGAAAGAGAAAGAAAGAAAGAAAGAGAAAGAAAGAAAGAAAGAAAGAAAAAGAAAAGAAAGAAAGGAAGGAAGGAAGAAAGAAGGAAGAAAAATAAGTTAGTGGGAGGACAATGGTTTCTCTTTCCTTAGAACACATAAAAACACGCTCTGTTATTTTTTTTTAATTGAGATGTCTTAGTATGTTAACGGTTGTAACTTTTATCATTTGTATCATGACTTTATGGCCTCCGAAAATATATAGCTTAACTGTAGCTTATGTATTTTATTGAAAAACAATTTACTCTGAAATGCAATGCATGGGACTTCATTTAAGGAAAAAAAAAAGCATAAAATCAGTAAATATATAAAACAGAGAAAATGAATCAGAAATTGAATGTGTTTTTCCAAACTCACTGCAAAACCATTCATATCACTTAAAAGCATTCAGAAATGAGGTCAGCTTCTGGCAGATCATGTGGTTCTGACTTTACTGAACCACTGTTCTGTGATCAACTCCGTATGTGTCATCCTTCTGCTGTGTAATTTTGTTTTCAAAGTCTAAAGATGTCATTAAAGTGACATGTCTGCAGTCCAGTATAAAAGACCGAGCACTTTGCAGTTGAAAAAAAAGCAAATCACAGATTTGTTAACCATTAAAGATACACAGGCCAGAATTGCTTTGTGATTACTGTTTTATCATCAGAAGCATCCTGTCTGTTCCTTGAGAGAAGAAAGCTTCCAGGAAGATACATTCTACAGACAAGAATAATGTTATTGCAGATGTAGAGCTTCAGGTTTCCCTAAAGAATCCCAACAGCCCTCAAGTTTTCTTTGCTCTCCTCTTTTCTTAGTATCCTCTTCATTCAAACACCTTGCCTACCAGTTTCATAGGAGAAGGAAAGGTCTAGTATAGCAAGGCTTTCACATCATTGTCTTAAAGCAACACCAAGAAGTACTTAAGCTAAATAATTAGAACAAAAATATTGCTATATGACAGAAATCCATGAAACACTTGACACAAAGCCAGCATCACTCAGATGTTTAAGGGATCTTTATAGAAGAAGGAGGTAAAAAAAAAAAAATTTTTGTTTTTTAAGCCTGAATTTCCCTAAAATAAGTTTGCCAGTCCTAGGAGGGGTTTTTTTGTGTGTGTTTTTCTTTATTTTTTTTTCCTTTTTCTCTTTGGTATGTAAAGACTACTTAGCCAGTACTCAAGCACTTTTAAAATAATGAAAGAGAGTAGAAATGTTTCTGAAAAGAAATGGCTTCCAAAATATTTTTAACTATCAAAACTAATAAGAAATTACTATCAAAAGTAAGAGCAAGGAAATGAACTATTTTTAGAAATTTAGAGCCCAGGTTATTCAGATAATACCATAATCTCATAAATTTTGAGTTAAGTTGCTCATCTTTTCGTATTACAGAAAATAATAATAATAATAATAAAAAGTAAACTCTTAATCTTACAGGAACAATGGAAAAAATAAGAAGTCTTTGGTACTGTCTTTAACTCCAACATTTCTTAATTTGAAAGCTATGTTTTGGAAAGAAATATTTATATTGGAGATCATACATATATAATTTAGTGGTAACTGGATTATTGGCTAGTAAATCACTATGTTCAAATAGCCTTGTTGAATGAACAAATTAAAAATTCCAGAAATCATCCAGGAGACAATTTCATCCTTGCCTATAATTCAAATAGGAAAAACTCTTCAAGACTTTTGTATCTTTCATGACTGTCTTTTGTCAATTTAGAATACATTTACTTGATTTTGTAGCACTAAATAGTGGAGTACCTAATGATCACAGTAAAAAAATGAAACTCATTCTGAAAACCAGAGGTTTCCTGTCATCTGAAAACTGCAATTTTGAAATTATCTGACTTCCACACCAGCAAATTCTTTATGTTTTTCTTGCATAGTTACAGTCATGTATCCCATCTTTATTTCCTGTCACCTTACAGAAGGATGGAAGAAAAAATTTTCAGTATGTAGGAAATAAATTATGCCAACACTATAACCATTCACTTTGAAAAATGTTAATAAAAGAGAATAATAAGACATACTACAAGGGTTAAGTCAGTAATCAGTTGTTCATCTACAGCATCTTATTTTCATACCACTCACAATGGAGTTTATATCACTTACACTGGAGATAAACTCTATACTTTTATAGGACATATACAATATAAAACCCTTCAATCTGTCATGCATACTTCAAAAAACACTCAAAATATTTAATTTACTATTACCATTTAATTTGCCTTGTAGCCACTGAAAATACAAATGCATTGGAATTAGTAAAATGAATTCCAAAATCTTACAGGGTCACAATAGAACTAACTTTTATTGCAGTTAGGTGACAGATTTCACTGCTCCCAACTTCATAGGAGTTCTTTTTCTCTACCCTTTTCCGTGTTAGAGAATCAGCTTTCAAAGATCTGAAGAAAATGTCTTCATCTTCCAATTCAGGCTCAGCTACTGTAGGCATATTAAAGGTTCTTAAATGCTGTGACAAACAGCTGCAAAATCTGCTCCCAAATCTGTGCATCAGATCCCAATGGCCTGGCCATGTATGTATTGTTTCATCGTGTGAACTAGTATTCATGGGTATTTTATCTGTACCAGTGCTCATCATCACCAGCTCATCAAGTCATAACTCACCGCAATGTAATTCTTACCAAGGAATTATCCAGGGACCTCTATTTTAAATGATAATGCCAGATACACTGAAATATCTCCTGTCCTCTCTGCTTCCATGGGCTACACAACAAACTTGAACAATTGCATTGGAAATGTTTTGTGTTTTGCTATATATGTACCAAAAGGTCTGCAATGCTGTGTTCAGAGGTAAGGTTATGTATATTTGACCTCTACAACTTAGCTAAATGTTCAGAACTATGAGGGCAAGGCACTGCAGCTAGGTCTATTTATTTTCATTGGCTACAGCAGGAGCCTAGCTTTGATTCAGACAGTTAATACTTACAAATATTAAGTTAGGCAATGCAGTCTCACTTTATACTGGGTGGATGGAATTCCATCATTAAAAGGACTAGCAACGAATACTTAAATTTACAAAATAGAAAAAAATAATTCCTGTATTAATTTTCAGCTTGCAGAGTAATGTACTGATAATAAAGCAAATTTGTAAAGTAATAAATGAGTAAATGTAAGGAAAAAGCAGAGACTAATGTATAGGAACCTGACACTGAAACATTAGTGTCAAAGAGCACATTTGTAAAATAGCAAATGTTACATTGGAATTCATCATATGTGTTGGAACAGCAAGTATCAAGTCATGCAGTATTGCTGCTGTATCTAAAAGGAAGTTCAGTCCCACGTTGTTAATATATTCAGGAATGATATCAAAAAAGGGGCAATGCTGATGAGACAGTGTTTACTGAATGACAAAGGTGTTCAGGGCAGAAAAGGAGAGTATTGACTATGCAGAAGTTAAGCTATTGAGTGACTGGAAGATTAAATGAGAGGGGAAATTCAGTTTAGATGAAGGGCAACCTGGGGGGGAAAAATCTGTATTTACATAGCAACGAGCTATGAGCTGGCTGATACCTCTTAAAACAAAAACTTTGGGTTATAGCAGATAGTTCTGTGAAAAGAAAATGCATAATGCTGAGTCGAACGCTGAACAAAAAAGGGATTCTATAAGATGGGAATTATTAAGAGAGGATTAGGAAAGAGAACAGAGATGATCATACCACTAGGTAAATGAAGGACTCTGCCACATTGTGAATGCATTCTGTCCTGGTGACCCTGGCTGAAAGAGTGTGGAAAGACTAGTAAAGGTACAGAGAAGGGGATTAAACATACAGACAAACACATAGATGGATCTATCTTCTCAAAAAGAGGAGATAGAAAAGGGATATGACTGAAGTCTAAAAAATTACAAGCACTCTAAGTGAATAGATAGCAGTGTTTCTTTGTCTTTTTCAGTACAACAGCATGACAAGAAACTATAGGTAGCAGATTCAAAACAAAAAAAGAGGCTGTGATATATGATGAACCTTTAAGCTATGGAAGTCCTTGCTGCAAGATTTTGAAATTGAGAAAAATAAAAATCAGCTGGATAAATCCATGAATAAATCAGTTTAGAGTTATTAATATTATTTATTCTTAAATGATTTTCCTGTGTTTCTGGAATTCTCTGAGCTACAAATCACTGAAAAAAGAATACTGTGGGACAATCTTGCTATATCCTTTGTTCTTATCCTTTCAGTTAGACACAGCCTGACTGAAAAAAAAAAAAGAAAAACAGCGATAAGTGGATTTTTGCTCTGATCTGATGGAGAATTTTTATGCTCTGAAAGGCAGATGAGTTGAGATACACTTTACAGATTTGGAGGTCAAAGAGTAAGCTCTTTTGAGATCCCCCTGCTTTGCACAAGGAACCTTTCGAGCTGCTAGAGTTCAGTGATTTTCACAGTGGCTCCTTGGCTACCTTGATGTGCACCATTGGGTGTTCAGAGCTCAATTCAGTGGCTGCATGGAAAGCTGGGACCAAAAGGGTTCAACCAGCATTTGCATCAGATACTGAATACAGTGCACATGGTGAAGCAGAGTTTTGCCCACGGTTTGAGCCATGGAGGCAGCCACTTCTGGACTCGCTGGGATTTGTGCCTTGTCTTCACATTCAGCAGTACTTGCGGTTAGTTAAAATAATCCAGCCTTGTGATAACAGATACTGCCATATCTAGAGTAGAGAAGGCAAAATGTCTCCTAGCTTGCAATCAGAAAAAGGGAGGGACTTCAACTGCTCCCTGAAGCTGAGAG
>VXAL01008783.1:149466-168086 GCA_013399475.1 Chauna torquata
TTTTTCTGGTAATTCAGGTCTCTGCAGATATCTGTAGATAAGGACCTTCAGAGAGAAGAGGGAAGGTCACAGAGCTCTTCCCCAACCACCTGGTCCCATGAGGTCCTCAGCATGGCAGAAATTACTTGGCAGCTCAAGCTACCAAGAATTCTGGAAGTAGACACAGGCAAGGAGTTTTGCAGCCAACATCTAACAGGAGCTATCAATGGTGTTTTTCAGAGGACTGAAAATGGCATTCCAGGCTTCCATAGGCCAAGTACTCATTCAGTACTCTGAGACACTACACTTTCTCTATGAAACAAAAGAATATGTTTTCCTCCGGTTTATTATCATTTACTATAGATTTCTTCAAATTTAAATAGCATTAGTTGGAAAGTATAGACAAACACCTCTTTCATTGGATCAGAAAACTTCAGTTGTTGGATCAGAAAGCTTCAGTTGTTTATAAATTCCTTTAAAGGCCAAGCTGTTTAGAAATCCCCCAAAGTGACATGAAAGTAGTTCAGCAGCCAAGAAATTCCTTTTTTTAAATATGTTATTTATTTCACAAAAATTTTGCAAGTGCACAACAGATTTCTGGAAAGAAAAAGAAAAAAAAGAAAAGAAAAAAAAAGGAAAAAGAAAAAGAAAAAGAAAATGAAAATTAAAATTAAAAAGAAAAAAAAAGAAAAAAGGGAAAAGGTAAAGGAAAAGGAAAAGGAAAAGGAAAAGGAAAAGGAAAAGGAAAAGGAAAAGGAAAAGGAAAAGGAAAAGGAAAAGGAAAAGGAAAAGGAAAAGGAAAAGGAAAGGAAAAATAAGGCTGTCTTCCTCACAGCCTTATATTTTTGTCAGTAAATATTTTTAAATTACTCCGTTCTGTATTGAAACAAATGCCAAAACCTAAACCTTGGGTTGGAAGGGGTTGCTTTGTGTTTTAAAGCAGTGAGTTCTTATTCCCTCTGTAGTCCAAATTACAGCCATTTTGGGGTTCCTTAGGCATTTACTTTCCTGCTGAATCTCACTTTATCAAACGAACATTTTTAATAGAGAAGAAAGTTGTGTACAAGATGGAGACACATCTACATTTCACTCCAACCTTTTTTTTTTTTTAATTAGGATATGAACAATCAGAAGGTGCACATCAACTTGGGGTAAGTTTCACAGCAGATCTTCTTGTCTGTGGACTTATTTGTTCACTTCTCTCTGTCTCATCCATTGGCCTAATGTAGCTCAAGTGTAGTCATATTCAAGGTCTACAATTCAGAGTCTATTTTTTTGTTTTGTAGGTGTTATGAGGAGACTTTACAAGGATTTTAGCAAGACTGAGACACGAGGCTGAGGACTACTGTATTCAATTTAATATCCATAAATAGACCCCCAACTTTATTAAGCCCTCTGTACATACATGTACAGAGGGTTATTTACATGTGAAATGCCTTTCTGTGAATCTTGATACAATATAAATGTGGAAACTGGAATGTTGGTTTGATTTTTGCATGAGCACTAAGTGTTCAGGTAGGCAGCTGAAACATAGCAGATAAATTGTAATATATATCGGGCTGCTGATTAACCCAGACAGCATTATTAGAATTGTAATGAACTGCTGATAAATCAGAATTAAAAAAATAAAGAACTTAATCTACACATTAAGTATCATTACCCATATTTTGTTCTTTATAGCAGGTTTCCCATGAAAGTAGCAATGATTTATGATGAAGACGCCAGTGGTTACTTATGTATAAAAAGCCAGACAGTAATAACTAAAAGACTAATTTAGTTATTTGATATTTCACTAAACTTTTGTTAGAACATTTCCACCTATGGGTCAGTGTATTGAAACATAATAATAACAACCTTTGAAATTATTCCTTGTACAAGTTCTAAATCCCTGTGATTTTTAATTGAAAGTTGTTAGAATTATTTAGTAATGTAAATGATAAACCTGCAAAAATGTGACCTTCCTTTCAACAACCCCCTGCTATCTGAGTTACCTGGGTGCTGTTTTAAATATAATCTCTCCCTTTTATTTTATACGCTTGACTTTTTTTTACTGTAATGGTCTCTCATCAACCAACAGCAATCATTTCATTTTTTTGAGTCAGGTGTCAGATAGCATTTGCTGCAATACATTTTTGTTATCTCTTTGTCTAAAGGCATATTTGCAGTAACTATTTGGAAAAAAAAAATACATATTTCATGATTACTTCTAATTTCCTGACCTTAAGAGTGTCAAAACAAGTGTAATTTACACATTTATGATTGGTAGTTCATATTTTAGGGACAATAAGACAATAAAGAAAAAAATAACATATGAAATTTTGATTATGATGTGTCTGTCTGTACTGACCTTCTTCATCTTTCTATAGTTATGTACCATTAAAATGTGGATATACTTAAGGGAGAACACTTTTATTTCATTTCCTACTTGGGTTAATCCAACAAAAAACTTCTGCGTTTCTCTCTGATGTGGATTCATGCAGGCTTATAATGAGTTGTTCTTTGAAAACCCTGAAAGAGGGTTAAAGTGTAATAATATTTCTCATCTATAAAAATCTGTAGAAAATGTTTTCCTAATTTATTAATATTTTTAGAAAATTCTCTGAAATGAATGGAGAAACCACAGATCTGTATTCACATACACTAGAAGATATTACTTGCTTTCAGATACTTTGAAATGGCAAACTGGGTCAACTGAATGGGTTAACTAAATAAAAATCAGAGAAATTCCTCTATTTTAAAGCTATCAGCTAATTGAAATTATCTTTATTTTTAGTTCAAGAAAATTTTAGAAATAGTTATTTAAAAAGCAATGTAGTAAGACTTCTTCAGAAATGCCTTTATAGAAAAAATAAATCTTTAATGTCTGAAAAGTTCATATTCCAGCAGCAGTGTTCTCTAACTTTGAGTAAATAACTATAAGTAGATAAAAAAGAATGATTATAGGTCAAAACTACCACTATATAAATGGTTACATGTTTGTATGCCATAAATATTTTTAATTGCTTTTTTAAATAACTGAAAGTTTTAACAGGCTTTGTCTTAGATTTAAATACCTTCAAGAGTCTAACATATTCAAAATTTCATCAAATATTTATGAAAATATGCTTTCATGTAATACTGAAATACATGGTAACTAATATCCATCAGTTATGCTAAATATCTGATTCAACTTTTCAACAAACTTCACTTCTTTAACATCATCAGTGAAGTAATATTTGTAATTAAAACATAACAACACAATCTCAAGAATAATGAAATATTACTAATATGAATCTTCAGATAACATTTTTAAATACGTACAAAAACATGAAGAATACTATATGAAATGTAGTTAATATACCTACAGCACAGAATTTTAAACATCTGCCATTCCTTTTAAACAATCTTTAGAAGGAAATACTTTGAGTTTTCACTCAGATATGGTATCCAGTTAGTAACCCAATAAGGTTACTTTTCATTAGTTCTATAAATGGCACAATTGTCAGAGTAGAAGGGTAACACTATATTGTACAAGAAAAATCTATGTTTCTTTTCCAGTAGAATGTAAATTATAGCTAGCTTGAGAGAGGTAAAGAGACATACCAGAATTTGTATTAGAAACTAAAATACTAAATTTTAAATGAAAAATCTTTAGTTCCATAACTGAAACCTGATGTTTTGAAATGGAAATAATTCAAAAGAGTTCAAATTTGAAAACATTGCTTGCTATTACCCAGTCTATCATTTTCTACTCAGTCATAACCAAAGTGTTGCTTATCTCTATAAACAAATATGTCTTCTGAGTAAAAAACACAACACAGTAACCAGACTAGTACATAGCAAAGGAGCAGTTGTATTAATTTAGTTTTTACTGAGTCCTTATTTTTAGCTTACCTCTGAAATGAGTTCTCCAGTATATGTTCTTCTTGGATGCCTTTGCAGCACATTTCTACTCAGTAAGACCATACATACATATGCTCTAGCTTTATTTATGTCATTCATATGGAAATACATTATGTTAAAGAACCTCAACACAACAGTGTAAGAAAATTGTGATGGTAGTGAGAATACCATGTTCCTGAAGAGCTTCATAAAGCATAAGTTATTAAGTAAGCACTGTCTTGAACCCAAATTCAGCTAAATAAATGTGAAAGCTTGTCAAAAAGTTGAAATGATACCCTAACAAATTGACAAAATTAATATATTATCATAAGTCATGAATAGTTTAACCGTAACATTAGATGGGCAGATATGCTGTTCTTTTCCTTTTAATTAAAAAGTCTTTCTATTGTAGACACAGATGTGTAATCATATTTCCATAAATAATTATTTAAATGATAATCTAAACATTCAGCTACTGCTAATATTTAAAATACATTCATTGATGTGGCGCTCTAGTGTAAAACAAAAAAATAAATGCTGCCATAGATAATTATTAGTTGCTTAGCTGTCAGTTAGTCAAATCAACTAAAAGACCAATTACTCTGATGATACGCATGCTGAAAGGCTGGTTAAAGTAGAGTTCATTGTTGACATTAAGTCATGTTTGGCGAGTTCTGATTCTACACAGGGATTTTTTTTTTCCTGTGAATTACTGTAATGAGGATATTTTGAATTCACATACAGAAACTTGTTCTCTACCCTAATCTCTTAATCTGCTTAAGCCTTTAAATATGCAATGACACTTTCCGTAATACAAGTTCTGTGTAACATCTCTTACTAGAAAAAAAAAAACGAGGTTTAAATAAAGACACAGATGATAACACAGATTGTTTCCTGCAAATCTCCTTTTCTTTCATATGTGTCTAGAGAGAGCTGAGTAGGTCATGTAAGAAATTCTGCCTCCAAAAGATGGTAAACTGCTCTTAAAACTTCTACATCCAGAGTACAGTCATATTCCCTACCCGCCTACCCACCAAGANATTACCTTACCTCTTTACTTTACTTTTATTAAAAAGGAAAGTATTTTGTGTGCATTTTGAGACACATCACAAATCTATGGAAGTAAATTAGAAAAGGATGGCAAGTTTTCTAAAAATATCTCCCCAATCACTCTGAAGAATAATTTTAATTTGTTCACATCTGTGCACACTAAGAAGCACAAAACCAGATTACCTTAAGAAATCTCAAGCTTTACTCTTCACTTTTCAGAACTTTTCAAAGGTTACGTCATTGGTTTTTGTTTTGTTTTGTTTTTTTCAAAAGGTACACTGCAATACGAAACATAACTACTTAGTTTGTTTAGTCATTACATAATTTCACTATTACGTATTGCTGGGAAGCTACACTAGACTAGCTGCTAAAACACTGAGAGAATATATATCTGTATGTTTTGAACCAAATTCAAGTATTAAGCACCATATTGCTATATTCTTACTCAGGGTACTAACATCAATAATCATGTCTCTCCTTTACATGTAAATAGTACTATCAATTATTTCATATTTATGAATTTTATTTCTGTTGCAAAAAAAATAGAAATATAAATTATATAGTCTTATTACATATTGCTACTTGGTAAGAAGAAAAATAAATTATTTTTAATGCAATGAGATTCTGCATCTACTAAACAAGAAACAATGACTAGGTGAATTCTGCAAACACTTTAAAGTTTCTGTTAAAATATAGCAGAAAGTACACGGAAAAGAATTGAAGTAATTCATATGTTCATAGGTACTGAATAAGGCAGAGACACTTTGATTCCTGCTTAGATGCCATGTATGTAAATAAAGAATGAAAAACTCTTAAAAGAGGTGCCTTGTTGTACATAATAATTGGCAAAATTACCCATTCTTTTATTACTGACTGCAAGCACTTGCAGTTTCTCTTGTTCATCACCAAGTTCCTGAATTGCAAATAAAGAGCATCATTATTTAGCTGCTTTATTAGCTAATTTTAGTAAATTAGTTTAGTTTTAAGCACCTGATATGTTAATATATTTAGCTTATAGTGTCTCTGAATATTGGTCTTCTTCTTGAGACCAAAAATCCTTTCATTAAAATATGATCAGATTGTAATAGAAATCTCAAGTTGTCCTAATTTATAATGAAACATCATTACTAATGATGGAGCACTATATGATGTGATTTGACTTAGAATACAAGCTTAGATTAACTAGTACTTGCAGTTAGAAATATCAGAGATTTTATTTGGCTTAATTTGTTGCATTAGAAAAATAATTAGAAAAATAAGACGGATCAGATGGTAAAAGTAGAAGACAATGCTGAGGTATACTTCCACTTTATGTTGGAAAGATGAAGACTACTGCTTCAAACTGTTTCACTGTACTAATAACAAAAGATCACTATTAAATCTCAAATCAGAAACTGCTAGTGAAGTAATTTATTTAAAGGGGGAGGTGACTTAAAGCGTGACAGCTTAATTAACACATGGATGTTGTTCTGCTGCATATCACTCTTAAACTTAAAAGGTTAACATTCCCTATCACTTTCCAATAAAAAAATAAATGCAAGGTATATCTCTTTATGACTATCCTCATCACAAGTATCCTTTATGGGATGAAATTATGTAATTATTTTATATAGCAGGATTATTTTAAAGTAAATGCACAAGGTGTAATATGAAAGGGAAAATTAAAAAAAAAAAACTGTATTCACTTGATCTGGGATTAGCAGATCTCAGGCAATACTATATTTCATTGGACTGCAGACCCTCAGGAGGATTAAGCAAATATTTTTTTTACTGTTTCAGGATACATTCTCTTCTGGGAAAAAAATTACCAAGCCTTTTTCTCCTAACATTTTATACCAAAAAAATAATTGGCAAATAGGAGGAATTTAAATTCTAAGAAATAAATAGTAATGAACTGATAACTAAAATATCGCTTAAAGGTTCAAATACACAAAGATTGTAAAAATAATACTATTCTGTTAAGCTATGTAAACTTCATCGAAGCCAGCGGAAAGGAAAACATACCATATCACCACCATACCGCAGGCATTTTCATACAACCTAGTGCAAATTCAAAGCTTTCTATGACTGCGTCCAATAAAACAGCCACAACTATTTTTAAATACATCAGGAGTCCATGACCCCGTAAGTAGTAACTTCCCTTTCTTGATGGAATGCGCATCTCACTTTTGTAAGTGTCAACGGTTTCTGGCTGGCTGGCTAGATACCACAGCATACTCTGCTTTTCTCCCAAAAAGGCCATGTCATTCTTATACAACTTAATCAGTGACTACATACAGGAAAGCAACACTGCAGCCTTTCTGATCATTTTAATGAGGACCCCTGGCTATTCAGTCATTGAAATATAATTGACTCGCTCTTCTCTTATTTTCATAATAGACACTCCAACCTAGACCACATTTATTTTGCTATAAGAAACGTCAAGAAAGATTGGAAGTTTTCTGAGTGTCCCCATTAAAACTGAAAACATGCCACCCTGTCTTTTGCATTAGCTGCAATCATTTTGTGTAGAACTCATTATGCAGATAGAAGATGCAAATGTTTCATCTATCTCACATCTAACCAAACTGCAAGTGCCAAGAAAATAAGCACAAGAAAAATAATTTTCTCTTTCTATGTGTGTGTGTGCACCTGTGGTGTTTGCATTGTGTCACAGTTCCAATACCCACGCGTGTATGTGCACATGTGCTCATATGGAGCACATACGCAGATCAAAGTCCTAATATTTTATTTCAGGTAAAATCAAAAGGTGGTTTAGTATACATCGCCACAGCCGAGGAAGAACATTTTTCTCAGCTGAAACAGTTCTACATAACAATAAATATCACTTTAAAATCAAATGAGTAGCAGAAACCATTGAAATGTGAAGATATCTTACACAGGAATGCATTCAGTGTTGTTTAACTAGAATAATGAGTGTCTGCATTTCAAATGTGTTATTTTGAATAAGCCCTAGTCGCTTACTATGACCACACAGTTCACTAAATAAAATACTAGGTAAAGAACTGAGTTTACTGTATGCTAAATTCCACTCTTATCTGGCTAGACTGTGACAAATTCATTTCCCGTCTGAGTATATTATTATTATATAGGATATTTAGCATGAAAAATCATTCACTGTCAACTTAAATACATAATTTCCAGTGCAAAACATGATATATTTCCTATCAATTATTGACACATACAGCATCTTCCTGATCCCACCACTAAATACTATACTTATTATATTCCACTTTTCAGTATTTTTAAAAAATGACTACAGAGGTATAATTACTTAGCATGTTACAAGCCCCATTAAATAAGAGTCTCACGTATCTCATTTTCCTTGATTTTCCAGTCAGGTTTTCAGGCATCTGCATTCCAAAAAAATCTTTATAGTTTGAATTAATCACGGCATAGGCTTAAAAATGAAAAGATCATTAATATAATTACTACAAGATCTAATGTTTTTAATCCGTATTTGCATAGGGAAAGTGGATTAATTTTTCCAAGAGTTAGACAATTCTGTTCTGATGTGTTATACAGTATTACAGAGGGGACAGAAAAATCGTACTTTGCCTTAAAGCAATTTTATAGTGAAATAATAGAAAGGGGTGGCAATACAGATGTTTTAAGTCAATATTTGATGCCATATATTATAACTTTTCCTCACAAGAGTCATGACAATTCTCTTACCCATTTTTAGTACAAAAACATGGAAATATCATTCTTTCTGGCATATTTTGCACAGTTTTCTGTGATGTGCTTACATATAGGGCTTGAGAAGGAGCATTTCTGGGTCCCGAACTAACAGGGTACCGTGCACCGATCTACCTCAGCCACAGTACGATGGGGCTGGGTCCTTCCCATCTGCCCTGTGCTGTCTTCCCCTACAACTCAAAGACGTTGCCGCACAGCACCTTCAGGAAAAAAGATTTCTAAGCGTCATGTGAGCTATCTGTTTGCATGTACAGCCTGTCACCAAGCCACGGCCCCTATGCTCTCGCAAGGATTACTCTAGGCCTGGCAGAAATAATCAGGATACAAGAGGGAAGGGAAGAGGCCCTAGGCCTCCTCTGGATCAAAATCAGTGCACACGTTAATGCTACTTCAGCAACATATGGCTGTACCTCACCGAGTATGTTATGCATAACAGCAGTACTTGAACTCTAGGAAATGAAGGTTTTGGTAATGCAGACATACAAATGCAGTTTTAATACATTGGGATAAAGTTACATAATTTAAATGTCTGAAAATAGAATTATGAAATTATGTTTATTTTCTCTCTTGCTGGAGCTGCTTTAAAGATTTCAGATAGAAAATCTCTATATAATGAGATTTCCACCAAAATGGTTTTTATGGGAATTATGAAAAATTCTATTAGTCTTCTCATGAGAATTTCATGTGTAAATCAGAATTGTTAAAATAAAAATAAAATAAAATAAAATAATAAAATTAACATTTGTTTCTAGCCCAGCTACATACTCAATCAGCAATTTAGCAAACATAATTCTTAAAGAGCAACCCAGATCTATCTTAGTATAAATTACCAAAAAGAAAAAGTAAAAATTTTGTAGCTAGTCTCGTATATTATCTCCCACTCTGTATTACACACACTTCCTCAAAAATGAAAAGACTTCATAAGGAAAAGAAAGAGGACTTCTTTTTGGAGAGCTGCTTGGCTCTCCCATCTCTGCTGGATGTTGAGCCAACAAGAAAGGTGAAAGATAGCCAGCAATGAACACTTGAACTCTGCCATGCTGCCCTTCCCACTCTGTCTCTGTCAGGGCAGCCCATGCTGCCAACTCATTGTGTGGGGCAATGTTTTAACTCTTGCTTGCCCTCAGGCCATCCAGGGAGAGGGTTCCAACTTTTGCCTCTGTCTTCTTACAATCCATTTTAAGATACCATGTTTCCTCCTTTTCCATAAATTCTCCTCCAGGTTCTCATCTGTGAAGTGGTTATTATACCTTCCCCTCTGACCTCCTATTTTCCCCAGGCAGCCCATCCAGGAACAGGCAGAAAGATTTCCTTCCCTGCCACACTGATCAGAAAGCACCAGCCCTCACAAGTGTTGTGCATGAACTGTCTCAAGTAAAGATTTGCCTGGTCTGATGGAGTAAATTCACAGGGAGAAGGAGAAGGCTGCCCACACAGGGAAAAGAGCAGCTTCAGGGATTGTGGATTTGATTCTGGTTTTGGATCATGTTTTCTCCCATGACTCGGAGAATGAAAAGACACAGATGCCTCAACTTCATCATGTTCTCCGTGTAAAAAAGGACCTTTCAGTCAGATCTCCTCAAGACACTTCTCAACCAGATGATAATATTTGAGGACCTAGTCTGCCTCCAGAGGCTGGGTGCTTGTGTTGTATTCCAAAGGGATGTGATTTGGAAAGGTGGTTGCACCAACCCAAGTCGACAACATGTGTTTCCAATAACAAAGAGATAAGTCTGTTCGGCCAAAGCACGATGACATTCCCCTCTTGCCATTCATCAGCAAAGCTCCCACATCCAGTCATTTCTTACTAGCCTTTAAGACGCTGCCTGGTCTGACACTCCCTTCCATGCATTGCCATAGATGTCCATCTTGTTCAGTTCTCTCTTCCTTCAGCTGTCTCCATGTTATTTTTCTGACTGTTCCCTGCTCCTGTGACCAGGTAACCTCTTCCCACATCCCTGAGAGTAGCAGAATTCTGACCTTTTGTTTTGTGCTCGCTCATCAAAGCCAGAAGCACTGCTTCCCTCTTGTTTAGGAAAAATTATCTAGCCTTTGTCATACCGTAATGCAAAAATGGTATAATACACTATTATGAAAATATTGTGCTACTGCTCGTTCTAGGTCATCAGCAATGCTGATATCTTCCGTAACATATTAACAACACACTGGGGGCTTTGCTCTTCTGTACTAAAGTACTGGAACTATTAAAGGGCACTGGAAAATGTTAGGAGTGGGAAGTTGGAGCAGAAAGTTCTCGTGGGCCTATCTGCACCAACGATCTGCCTGTCTGTCCTGCTGGGAACTACGGGGCTTGGCACCCCAAGGAGTCACTGACACATGCTCTTACAAAACCTGCAACATTCGTATCCAGGGAAAAAGATGGGAGAACACTCAAAGTCCCAGGGACTTATGTTTTCAAAATCATGCAGGGGTTCCACTCAGGCTTCTGATTTCTCAGAATAAAATTTCCTGGGTTAGATAACTGTGGGTGGACCACCCATAATCCAGATGAGTTATTCTAAAAGGTGTTATTGAGCAAGGACAGATTATATATCTCATTCAGGCTCGAAGCTCTTTTAGAGGAGCTCAGAAACTACCTGTCTTCTGAGGACCATCTTCTTCCTACTTATTTCCACTTCTACTGACTGCAATCCAGTCATTTTGGCCCTAGAAATCCCAGAAAAGTACCTTATTATCAGAATAAATTCTGGGATATTTTTATACTTTACAGTCGAAATATATATATATATATATGGGCAAACAAATCAAAGAATTCCTAATGCATGCTAATCCACCATCACCAAAGCAGAAAACAATTTAAAAGGTTACTCTGCATATATTTATCAAGGAAAATCAGGTGGGTATCATATATTATACTAGACAAAAAGCACCTTTAATAGTCTTTTCCCTGAAAAAATTTCAATGCATTAAGCACTCATTTCACTATGGTCAGTGGAGACCAGCTGCCACCACAACAGCAGAGTGTCTTGATCAAATATTTTGGTTTATTGCAAAAATAAGCTTTCTGACCAATTACATGGAAAGCCAGGATATTTTGGGCATCACAAAGGAACAGTGGGCCACTAGGTAAAAGATGGAGATTTATAGTTGCTTTCCCATTAAAACATGCAGGAACAAAAAAGCTAAAATCAGCCATCAGCAGGAAGTCCATAGTTATCTCAAAAAGATTAATGGAAAGGAGAAATTTTATTGCTGTTGAAACATAATTAAGGGAACTTAGAGCCTAGACAATCTCTGCTGAGTGCCAAAAAGATTGAATCAATTCTAGCAGGAATTAGGCATCAAATTACTTCTGCAAATCTGAGTACTATCATCTACCTGACAATATTTTTAATGAAAAGTCAATAATGGTTTCAGGAAGCCACAGATCATTAACAGTGGACATGGAGGCTGGAAACAGAGATAGCCACATGGTCCAGATATAGTGACATATTTTGCCTTCTTTCTCTGTTCCATAATTTACTAGCGGGAAAGGAAAGAACCATTAAACATGCCTACCTAGGCTTCAATATTTACCCATGATTAATTGGAATTGCTGGTCTTTATCAATACATTACTGTCCTTATCTTCTTATCATTTATAACATGTTTAGAAATTGGAAATATCTGCAAATTTTATATGCAAATATATGCATACATAAATACATATACATACACAGATGTGTGTGCATGCATCATGTGCCATTGTAGCTATGATACAGTATAGTCAATATCATGCAGAAATTACAGCCTTATTTTTTTGGCCTTATATGAGAAAAGTATATATTTTGACATAAGGATCATACAAAAATGCTACTTTTGAGGAATTTTAAGTTAATCCAGAAACTTAAATTGTTTTTCAAAAATCTAACAAAAAGTCTCTCTCTAGGTTTTCGGGCAATTTTTGTGTGTCTTTGCTTATACTATGCAATATTTCAGAGCTACACTCTGTTCTGACTGACATTTTTTGTGTTTTTCCTCATTTGAACAGGGAGAGCCTAGGGCAGTGGATGTCACTGGGAGTCAAGGTGCCTCACAGACAGGCATGCCTGCCTCCAGCAAGTCTACAGATCTGGTCCCCAGGAGCTCTTGGCATCTCCAAGAAGTGGCAGCTAAAAAAAAAGCATTCCAAGTATCCATATTACTGATCTAAACACTTAAATATTTCTGCAGCCTTTAATCTCCCCAAGTAGGATTCCCATTTAAGTATCTACTATGGAAACATCTGAGCTGCTCTCCCTAAAAACTCTTTGTGCAATCAATAGCATTTTAAGAAAGAGATTCATCTGATGTTATTTTGGTATCTAAAGCAAGACAAAATAAGTTATGCCTAGAAGTGCATCTCTCTCTCCACTGACTCCGAAAAGCATAGGGTGCTTAGTTGGGATTTGGAGACCTACATTGCAGGTGTCTATATTTGTTCAGATAAATCTCATTGCCAGTTGCCTTTTTCAGTGGGGAATTTCTGCATGCCCCATTCTAATGGGGAAGTGGTGATCATAAATACATCAATGATTCTGAAATATTGAAATTCCAGATACCTCGGTGATACCATGTGAAAATGTGCTGGTCTATCCTTAAGTATGGCTATGTTCAAACACAAGTAAAAGTCTCTTCCAGGTAGCTGCAGGCAGAACGATTTTCTGTAAAATATGTGATGCAAATAGAAGTCCACAGTGGGAGTAAAGGGCTCACTCCATTAGGGTCTAAGGAATTTTGGCTGCCTATTTGAATATATCTCCTCTGATATGCAACCATGCCCCTGGTATTCACGTTGAGTAACACCTTGCTTTACCAGTTATCACATGGAAGGCATTGTTGGAAGGTAGCCCTTTATATCCAAAGTTCCTGAAAACGTAGAAATTCAAAAAGAGATAAGAAAGTAGAAGCAAGTCTCCTTAGCTAAAGGTATTGTTCCAAGCCTGTCAGTGAGTGTCTCTCTACAACACTGAGGTCAAAGACACATACCAATATGGTTTGGGTTTTCAAGCGTAATCAAGTTGACATCTATCTACACTGATTACACTTCAGAAGGGGAGAGAGAAATTCTGGAGGTGGGAGAGAGGTTCTTTGCTCTCTGGTGGCTTCAGATGTATCCTCCACAGTGAAGCTTGTGCCTCTAGGCACAGCCCTGGGAGATAGGTGGTGCATGAGGAATCGTCCTGGAGGCCTTATGCCCCAGAGATGCTCTTCCCTATTCCTGCTTGCTCCTCAGGGAAGTAATTTGTTGCTGGTCTATACCAGCAGCAAATTATAGCAACCCCCATGCCAATTCAACTTGCATCTGGGAACATGAAGAGGTAGGGGAGTGAGGGACAGAGGGCTCTGGCCTTTGCCTGACCATCTGTCTGGTGAAGTACTGGTACAATTTAGTCAGTTTTCCAGACACTTTCTAGTGCATGATGCAGGGGGAGTTACGGCCACTCTGAAGCTTCATAGTCCTGACTGTGCTGTCTGTCAAGCACGCCTCAATCTGCCTTCTTATTCTGATTCTTACAACTCACACCCGTACAAGAATTTCCAAAAACACAAGGGCAAGTCCCTGCTCCACTGAAACGCATTTTGTATTGGAGAGACTATGTATGGCTCAGTTCTAAGCCCTTGAAAACCAGTCAGAGAAGAAATGCTGACTATCTTTTATTATATTTGTGTAGTTTCCCAAGTGGCAAATAATTTTTTTTTAATAATCCTCTTTATGCCTGCCCCGGCTTTATTACATTGCTCTGCAAGTGACAAGATGCTACTATGACAGGATACACCAAATGTGACAAATTACTAGCAAACCTTAATATAGATTGCACTTTTATAGATTGCGAAGAAGGAAAAGATTTTGCACTTTTATTCTCCCTTTATAGTGGCAATTTATCCAGACCCTCTTTTTCAACTCCTCTCATGATGGTTCAGCTGGTTTATTTACTGTTTGGTTATCACTTGGATTTAAAACCATTGTTACAAACACAACTCTGTCCTCATTGACAACCACATTAAATAAAGATCATCTTATTAAGAGTGGGAGTGGTAAGAGATTGCTCTTGTTTAACTGGTCTTGTACCCAAGGCAAAAGACAGAGACCCAGGAAATCAGGCTCTATTAATTAATATGTTACAAGCGTACCATATGACTTTGAATACATCTCCTCTAAGACTGCTTGCACTTCCTCCGTCTGCCTAATTTTGCCAGTGGTGTTAGAAGATGGAGTGACGGGTCACTTCTTAAAATGTTGATTCACACACCACAGCCATACTGCCAACCTAAACCACATAGAAACAACTTCTCACATCTTTCTACTTCCCTTCTCTTGCTAAAGCAATTTTTTTTATCTTTGCCTTTTATCCATATGTGAATATGAGATTACTAGGAGACATTTGGATGTTTCTGTCTGGGAATCCTGCCGTCAGCTAGCACACTTGATGCAGAGCTAGTGCATGGTCTCTTGGCTGACTTCACTCACCTCCATCTGTTAGGCTGGCTGTGTGCCTGCTCACAAGTCAGTCAGCCTGTTTCACTAGGACACAGGTGCCAGCAAGAATGCACTTGGATGGACAGCATGCACAGTATTGCTACACGCCATGCCTTCTTTAAAAGCAAACAGTGATTTGTGGCATCTTATGACACTACTTCATTTCATGTTGCACCTCTGTTTTCAGGGAAATCACTGAAGAAGAGGAGTTTATCATCCAAACACTAACTGAGAAACTTTCACATGCACCTCTGCTCATTTGTAAGTGCAATCCTTTCCCAGTTCCTCATATGAAAAGGAAGTTGTTGTGCAGCAGTTTTTCTATTTTCTCCTTGGTGGCTCTGGTGTTTCCTTCAAGTATGACAGGTTAGTAGGAGCCAGTAAATCTGAAGTTCTTGCCTGAACATGTGTATTCCAGCTTCACTTTCTTGAGGGCAATAAGGAGAAATTTGGATAATAAATTGTAAAATAGTTTTACACAATGCAGTTATACACAGCTATGTATGTTTAAAAAAATAATAATAATTGTCCCATGGTTATGAGCTAAAAGTTATACACTTAAGGCATCGCTTTTGTAGATCACCAACCAATTATTAGCCTACATCCGCTGATGCTGTGGGTCCGTCAGATTTGGTGACATCCTCTCATTAAATAACAATCTAATACTTTTTTTGAGTTGCATTCCTGATTAGAATTTTATGTGTGGCTGCTGGTGGGTTGAACAGCTTCTCTTGCTGCTTCTGGGCTGGTCTCCAGCTGCTGTCTCTCTTCTTAGGTCATGCTTATGTGGTCATGTGCAACAGTCATGGTCCTTTTCCCCACATGTGGCAGCCAGCTCTAGTTCAATGAGCTACACACTAGCCCCATACCTGGGCCACCAGTGCAGTCCAGCTGGGGAAAGGAAGATCCCCAGAAGGGAGATAGAAGCTTATTCTGTGAGCTGCAGTTACTGCTATCTCTACAGGCTTCCCCATATGTTGGGCTGTCAGCAATGCTGACATGGACCTGGACTTCCCATGTGGTGGGAAAATACACTGCATGGAAAAGGACATTTCCCAGTAGAGTCTGGAGGAATTCTGTTCCTCCAGATGAACTTACCTGAGCATGTATATGCTCACTGAGACCTCCTAGCCTCTTTTTTGACAGAAATAAAGATGAGAAATGAGGTCTTAATCTTTCCCCTTTTGTCTGCTTTTGCCTAACAAAGTATTTTAAGGACTCAAAATAATATGAGCAATGCACGTAGTCTAATACCAAAACAAATGAATTCAGGACATTTCATTTCTCCTTGAAATGAGAAGTTTTCCTTACCCTCCTACATCTTTCCTTGTCTTGCTCTTCTGGGAACCAGCCTTTGTACAGAACTGTTACTAGAAAGAGTAGTCAAGTCTTGCTCCAGCTTCTTTACTGATGTCTGCCCAACTTATCAATCATTGGGTAAGAATGTTATCTGGCATAGTATATCTACAGAAGAAGTCTTGTCTAGCAGTCCTGTCTGCTAAACCCCACGTCAGAGTAAACAATGTTTATCTGCTCAATAGTGTTAGCATGTTGAAGAGCAAAAGGATTTACAGTTGAAGCCAAAGTGTTACTGCTTATGTCAAGTTAAGCGAATCATCTGTGGGGAACAAAGAGTTGAACTGGTTGTTTAGAAACTAGGGCAATGAAGGATTGCAAAATCCATAATCCACATATCAAAAACATTAGACATATGAGGAACCCTAGAACAAGACCCTAATCTGCTCAGGAAATTCTCCTTGGAATTGTAATGGAAGGGTTTTCTGGTGGAAATAATAAATATTTGTAAATGGGAAATTGAGAGAATGCTTAGCAGAGATAAATTTATAAATCTTACGGCCCTCAAAAAAAAATTGTGATATTTAAATGCAGAATGACCATTCTGCCTGTTTTGATAACAACTCACACTTTATAAGACACTAAACTTTAGCTAAACCCTCCATAAAATTAGAGGCAAACAGCAGTGAGCATAATTACCTACCTTCTGACATATTTTTGTATATTTAAACTATATACTTAGCCACCAGAGTGTTCACACTTTCAGGTATCAGTGTGATACAGATCCATGACAATTTACTATGCTTACGCCAAACCACGTTACTCCCCATTAGTCCCTCAGTGCACATGTGCCTTAATACAGACACATAATTTTTAGAAGAGTTGCACTGAAATTTTATTTCAACCAGTTTTACTTAGTCACTGCAGACCTACACAGAGATACAAAAACAGTGATGATACTACCCAGATGATACTGGAGATGATGCTCTCCAGCAGCTGGAGACATTAATGAACAAGTAAAGCCCGGTTCTGCACTTGCACTGGACATCTTTGTTGGAACCCTCAGTTACTTAAATACAACAATACAAAAATACAAAAAATAACCAGTTTGTATTGTGACATATCACCGCTGGTTTCTATTCAATAATTTCTCTGAAAATATATTACTCTGTTTCAATATTATATGCCAAATTCTTCAGTCTTTAATCAGATGAGTCTCCTCTTTGGTGAATTTAGTGTTATTAATTGCAAAAATATTGTGAACAGTACAAAGCTCATTTTTATGGAGAGTTTTTATTCCACTGGCTCAAGTAGGCTGGGATCATTTTTTAAAGACAGAACTCTCTGGAAACCAAATTTACTCTACAGGCCAGACTGCAATTGAATAAAACGTAATTGTTAATATAAAGGGCTCCTCCTCTCCCCTGGGGTCGGAGCAGAGGGGGAACAGACCTTCAGGCAGCAAAACAGCAGCAGAAAGTTGGCTATTTTCCCCTCCTTCCTATATACCTACCTCAACACATTTGCAAACCTTAGTGTTGGCTCCATGCTGCCTCAGGGGTGAGAGACCAGAGGTGCTGCAGACCAGGATTGATGTGCCTGACAGCTGCACAGCAAGGTCTGTGTGATGACCTGAGCCATGCCCAGCAGCAGCCAAAACTAGAAATCTTTCTTCTTTCCCAGAGCGCTATATTCACCTGCAATCACAAATGTGGCATATGCAATAGCCCGTCAACTGGCAGTTGATTCTGTGCATATTCTTACATTAACCTTTTGAAAGTCACATAACAAAAAATTTTGCATGCAAAGAAATATGCTGCAGTTTGGTGACTTACATAAAGCTCTCGGGGCCAAAACCAGAGTGGTACATTCAGATATATTTCTTTCCATACACCGGAGTGCCTTGACATAAAAGAAACATTCAAATTTCAAAGATGTCTTTGACTAGATAAGTGCTGTAGCTTGTGCCAGTGCAGATGGAATTTGTTTGATGTATTGTTGTGGCCCAAATTTATGCACCAGGTAGGAAAAATAGTATTCAGCTACATTACAAATTTCTGTAGCAACCAGTAGAATTAATCACATCTGTTTATAGCTGTATTTTGCTTCTAAGGTATTACAACGTAAGAACAGAAATATGCCAGGGAAGAGAAAGGGACCTATCTAACAAGTGAAATCGCTGAAAAACCCTGAAAGCATTTATAGAATAGTTTCAAAGTTACTCAATCAGTGGAGTAGAATTTAGCAAGAAGATGAATCATAGAATCCTAGAATCC
>VXAL01008786.1:0-25560 GCA_013399475.1 Chauna torquata
CGCCGGCTGCGGGCGGCAGGGCCGGAGCCTCCCCGCCAGGGCCGCCGCGGTAACAAAAGGAGCCCGAAGCAGCGCTCCGTTCCCGGCGAGCTGAACTTCGCGGCCCGGTCCTGCGCCGTGCCTCGGGCTTCCCGGTGAGCGGGGCAGCGGCGCTGCTCTCGGCTCTGAGACCGAATGAAGCCCGGCCCGCGTGTCGCGGGTGCTCTGCGGGGTGCCTGACGCTTTTCCCAGACCGGGCCCTCGGGAAGGGCCCCGCTCCTCCCGGCGAGGCGCTCCGCAGTCCCCGCTGTCCCGGGAGGGGGCCGGCGGCTGCGGTCCCGTTACCCACTGGGACCCGCGCGTCGGCGCTGGGCCGAGGTAGCGGGTGGGGGCTCCTGCGCCTGTCTGGAGGCTCTGCTGGGCGCGAGGGAGTCACCGCTCTGTTACGCTCGGAGAGGAACGTGAGTGCTCTTACACCTGCCTGATGTTAATACCACAGGGGAGAGATTAACCTCTCGTAAAGCCAGTGCCGGGTCAAGGCTCCTGGTTTGGGCTCGTCCTCAGCTGTTGGTGTGGGTGAAAGCTCAGGGGTGAGGGCTTGGGCAGCTGCTGGAGACTGGGCTCTGCCAGGTGCTTCTGCGTGCTCCAGATGTGGCTGCTCGATGTGTTAATGCCTCTTATAATTGCCGTAATGAAAATCCTGCAAGTGCGTGGGTGTGTGAAATGCTGAGAAATTCACTGATTCCGCAGAAGTGGGCTGCTATGAACCTGCAAAACTTAGTTTAAAGCGCTACATAGGCACACTGAGGAGTAAGATACGCAGTGTCCTGAACTGGTAGTGCAAACCTGATGGCAGGTCTTGTACCGAAGTTGATTATAGAACTGATAATAATCTTTTTAGCACTTGACAACAGTGGCACCTTTTCCTTCCAGAGTTGTGAAGTGGTAGAGCTGAAGTGATAGGTCAGGACAGAGCCGTTCCGCAGCGGCACGGGTCGGCACAGCGCGACTCGGCTCTCAGTGTCTCTGCTGCCCGAGAAGCGGCAGGCGCTTGGGAGCCAGGAGAGCACGTTATTTTGTTAGTGATCAGTTTATTTGGTTCTTCAGGCGTAGATAACAGTAGGAATCTTTCACATATGACGTGGTTTTCACTGTCAGTCTTGTGATTTAAATTAGGTGAATATAGACTTTTTTCCTCCTTTTTTCTCTCAAGATGTTTGTCCCGTTCTGTCGTCCTAGTCCCAGTCTCCCAGGAAGTCACCAGTGGGTGCAGCTGTCTGCTGAACTACCTTGCACAGTTGTTAGACCGCATTTGACAGAACTTCTCAAAAATAACCATTTCTGTGGATTTTTTTGGAAATAGACCAGGAGGAGACAAGGAACTTTAGTTATAACCCTGCTGAGGGATAAAGCTTCCTTTAGAAATGGGAGACTCCCCACCAGAAAGAGGAGCTGCAAACCGGGCTCCATAAATCCTGTTCCTCTAGCAGCTGGGCTTTCTGGGGTGCTCTTCTTCGTCTTTCTCCTGGCATGCGTATGGTGTACAAATGCATAAGCTAAACTGCCATGTTGGCTGCACACTAGCAGCATCTGTTTCTTTTTTGGTGTCATTAAATGGAGTTTCCCTTAATAAATTTGGATTCAAAATCTTGGAGCTATGCCTTTAAATAAATAAAGCCAGATCCTGCCTTGCCTGCCTGCCTTGCTCCTTCCTCCTTTCCCATGTGATTTACGGTAACGTTTCTATTGGGCTGTGTTCAGAGCTGAACTTCCCCACAGTTTTACTCTAAGTTAAAAGCACAGAAGGGTTGTGCCCAGGGGATTTGCTGGCCGCTGAGGACTGTGCGCGGGTGACACTGCAGTCCCCTGCCCCGCAGGGGTGGGTCCCTCTGTGGCAGGGCTGCCTGCGTTCTGTCGCGGGACGGGGCTCGCAGGGCCGTACGCCGGGGATGTGCTGCAAGGGCACGTGCAGGAGAACAGGGCAGCAGGTAGCGTCTGGGAACGCTGGGAGAAGATGGCTTCAGGCTGTAGCTTGCTCCAAGCCCACATCTGAGGGACCCAGTGAAGGGAGCAGCGAGTTTCTAGGCCACCGATTTAATGTTTTTTTTCTGGCGAGATGTGTGTTGGCTTGCTCATCTCACACCGTCCCTGTAAGGAGATCTGCATTGCTCAATCAATGCGGTGCTTTCACTGGATTTTAGCCCAAATGCCTGTAGCATCATCTGAGGAGAAACCTCCTAGCAATAAGACAGTGGCTTTTGAGATCTTTGGGAAGGTGTTAGTGGGCTCCCAGTGAAACTCCGGCAGTGAGCTATTACATGAAGCCTTGAACAGCCGTCTTTCAGAGCCACATAAAGGATGAAGTACATCTGATATGGATGCAGCTATGTGCAAAGGAGCTTCCCTCCGATCGCCATGCATGCCGATGCTGTACCTCGAGCAAGAGCGAGGCAGCGCTGGGTGCCGGGGGAAAGGCTGGGGCTTTGCCCTGCGGCAGCGAGCGCCCAGCTCCGGGGCCAAGTGCCGACGTCTGGATGAGAACAGGTTTGTCCCCGGCACAAAGGGCTGTGCGTTGATGAGCTGCTTTTGCTGAGGAGAGCTAAGAAGGGTGTAGTTGCAGTCCAGATGCAGACCTGCTTATCATAGAAGGGCTTGGGTTGGAAGGGACCTTAAAGATCATCTAGAATTATGCCTTCTTGTGCAGCAGGTCTCAGACTGCTTGTGAGCACAGCTTTGAGCTTTTTCTGCTTCCCCATGCCTGCTGGTGCCCACAGCATGGCCTGGGCACTGCAAACACGGCTGTTTACTAGTGAGGGATGTAAATGCTCGCCCGTCGGTGCAGCTGAGCTGATGCCAAGAACAGCTTGGTTTTACTCTTTTTATTTATTGCTGCAAAATGTACAGGTACCTCTATAGAGGTAGCTACCTCTCCTCATACCCTTCTTGCGGGCTTTGGAAGGCGATACGCGGCTGGGAGAGGCTGGGGCACAGCGTGCCGGTGGCACCGCTGGGCGCTTGTGGCAGAGGGGACGATCCCAGCCCCTCCCTGGCAGGGCTGCGGGGCTCTGTCCGTGCATGTCACAAGCTGCAGCCCTCTCTCTGAAGCTGTATGATTCAAGGCTTTTAGTAAAAAGTAGCACTGGAAGGGGTAGCAGACCCGAGGCCTGCTCCGCTTGAGCACGAGCCCATGTTGCTGCATCGCCCAAGACTGAGAAGTCCTGAAGAGCTTCCCGTCGGACCCTCCGTTACCAGCTGAAGGAAGAAATCAATAACCGACTCTCACCTGGGTTTAGGCTTTTGAGGGATTTAGCGCTGTTTGTTCCCGATTACGTCCTTTAATTTAGATAGACAAAACGTTTTCTAGCAGGTGTAAGCTTTGGAAGTCCCCCGTGTGCTTCCCTTCCTTGGCTAGCTGCAGGGCAGTTGTCTGAGGTGGGTTGTCCCTTGGTAGCCGAGGAAGAAAGTTCAAAGGCAGCTTTGCGGTGTATGTGGGGAGAGTCTGTCCCCGTATGATGCCACTTTCCTTCCAGAATGCCCCGCGGTCGACAGTTGCGTGACACCTGACCCGCGTGGAAGGCCGCGGTGTGCTGCAGGTTGGGTCGGCTTCCTTGGCAGCCGGAGCAGCAGCAGCGGGAGCCTGCTGAGCCGTGGGTCGAGGGCTGCGATGCCTGCCACAAACGTGTAGAACAACTCTAACGTGCCGTAATTAAAACCTGAAATGGTCATGAGCTTCAGAATGTGTTTTGAGGTAGTGTTTGCCAAAGTAAAACCCTTCCCAGTTTTTCCTTCATCAAATTACATTGGCAAGGAAACAGTGTGTTATAAGTGAGGGAGAAAACACCCCCGAAGTGAGTGATTTCATGAGCAGCAGAATTTTTTTTGCATGAATTTCCTGGTAACTTAGTGTGGTTGAGTTCACACTCTTCCTTGAAGATTCTTCAGTAAGGGCATTTCCATGGAGCACTGCCTCTCTTTAACGGAGAAGCCTGTCCTTGTGTTGTCTTGCCCTCTTTCAGACCTGGCTGAGGCTGGCCACCCAGTTCAAACATGGTGTGGTCGAAGACAGCATCGCTTTGTTGCGAAGCGCAGACTGCAGTGCAGCCTGCTCAAATGCTGCATTCAAAATGTTTTTATTTTTTAGAAGTATTTTAGCAGAGACATTTGTTCTCAATTTCTCCTTTTTACTCTCTCCAGGAGATAATGGCAAGTGAAAACTCAGAGTATGAGGCAATGTGATGGGGGAAAGCACATTTTTCTTCTTTGCGCTGTTCTGCTTTGCTTGAGGAAAAAGGCACATGCTCTTAATTATCATACGGTGTGCTAGGCTTTAGACAAAGCTGTGGAATGGAAGAAGCTGGAGTGGTCGTAGTGGAGATCAGGGCATATTGCTTCTTGTTTATGGAAAGCTCTGCCTTAATTAGGGGGAAAAGCTAACAAGCTCATTTGCACCGTGTTTGGTTTTGGGGATGGGACTGTCACGTTTGTGTGGCTGCCTGGGAGGGATGTTAACGTACCTAGCCCACACGTGTACTGGCCTTTGTAAACGTGAGGATTTTTACATTTACAAGTTTCTCCGTTAGTCTTTATCATTTTCATTGTCAATTAACGTGTAGGCACGCTTAGCAGGCTTTGCAGTCGCTAGTTGTTTTAAGGCGCCTGCCATAAAGTCCGCGGTCTGCAGTGTGTCACCGCAAAGTGCTGACTGAGCGATGTTCGCAGCCGGAGAACGCGGGAGGAGAGCTGAAGGATGGCCAGCACCACTACGAGGGAGCCGTCGTCATTCTGGACGCGGGCGCGCAGTACGGAAAAGTCATAGACCGGCGGGTGCGCGAGCTCTTCGTTCAGTCCGAGATCTTCCCCCTGGAGACGCCAGCCTTCGCCATCAGGGAGCAGGGGTTTCGGTAGGTCGCGCTGCGCGTGTCTGTTCTGTGCGTAACGGGACCGGTGGTGTTGGCGGCGGGGCTAATTGCCTGGCTTTTTACGTGCAATGCCTTTTGTTGTAATGACGCTAATGATTGTATCTTCAGCTTGTCCATAGGAACACCTGAGTTTTGCTGGGTGAAACTTGTGCAGCAATATTAATTTTGTATATCTGCTTCTTGTTGCAGTGTTGTAAAATGTCACTTTAATCACTTTCATTTACAAATATAATTTGAGGCTGCATTTTGAGTATGTATCTGCAGAAATTTAGATGATCTTGCTGTCTTACCTGTTAAACCAGGGTAGTTATTAACCAAGAAAACAAGTTTTGTGAGTTTCTAAAAATGATTTCCTTAGTCTGATTATGAAAAAATGACTATTTAAATAACTGTAACTTGAATATTGGAGAAATTGCGATAAACAATGCCAAACCATTTCTGGGAAGCAACTTTAAAAAAAAAAAAAACCAAACCACACAGTTTGCAGCAGGAAAAGGTCTCACAGTTATGTAGTACTTCACAGTTCTGTTTCTTATTTTATTATGCTTGCCATGGTATGCCTCTATTTTGTGTGGGGAAACTAAATACCCTGAAGTCTGCAAATCATCAAAGACTTTACCTGTTAGGTAAAAATCCAAAAGTACGTTGCATGAGTGTTCTTCGTTTGTGCCACACAACAGATACGACAATGCTGTGTTGCGGAATTGCATTTTCCTAATCAATGATAATTAGTGAACCTGTAAACAGCGTATTTGAGTAAGTCTGATAGGAACTGACTGATCTCTTCTGCAAATCGAATGGAAAACCCAGGAGCTGCTGCACCTGCTTGGCAGCCATTCTGGGAAGAATTTCTTTTAGAAATGTTCTGCCAAATACATTCTTGTGTCAGATTTTGTTTATAATTCTCCCAACAATCAAGTCTCTGACAGGTGGACATACCTAATTACTGCTTTAAAAAGAATTCCTGCACCTCTTCTTTGCAGGTTTTGAGGTGTGGATCGTAGTGCTGATGGTGCAGGGGCTTGGACCTGTCCTGTGCTTCTGTGGATTTGCAGTGGGAGAGGCTTTTCCCCCTTTCTGCTCAGAGTTGAAGGTTCTTCAGCATGTTCTGATTAGACCTGTTGGATTTGTCATTCCAAATAATTGCTGTCTAAATTGTGGCAAATGCTCTCCACTCGACAGACAGGTCGCTTCTCAAGGTTATGATTGTGTGACTGATAAGCTGAAATCACTGATTGGTCAATAAACCTTGTGTCCCCAGTCTTGGTCAATCATTTGCGTCCAGGAGAGCTCGACAAACACCAAAGCTGGCTGTTGAGTGCCTTTATGCAGTGACCGCTGTGAAAATGAGCTCACAGTCTTACTGCAGCATTTCGATACAGGCTCCATGTGCCATGCGAATAGTCTGGTTTCTGAGTTGCAGCGCATGGCATCCAAGATAAAAATTGGATAGGCCTGGGAGCTGCCCTGTGGTCTATGCTAAAGCTTGAGGTAGGCAGCAAGGTGGGAAACTTTGAGTTGTATTTACATACTGCATTTACAGAGCCATCTCTGCAACGCTCCCCAGTGACAAGTTTCATCTAACGTGACACGAGGTGCCTGGTCCTGGCCGAGGAGATGCTTTGGTGTGGGGTCAGGTGGAGTTAGTCTGTGAATTCAGACACGTTTCTGACCTCTGGCACGGATCCTGAGGTTCGGGTAGCAATGAATACATTTTACTCTCAGTATTTTGATGTGACTCCTGATGGGCCTTTAGTCCATTGTAAGCAGGCTTTCCAAGGCTAGTGCAGGCTGCTTTGGAGTGGTTTTAAACCAGAACAAGGTATATTCATACCAAAGCAAGAAGGTATTTCACAAATTACACGGTGTTGCAACAAAACTTTCAAAATCTGCGTCCCATGCTACTGTAATTTCTCATGAGGACAGTTGAGAAGGTGCGGGTCATAGCTTGGACTGGCTTTCTCCCTGTTTTCCTTTCATGCCTCCACATTCCTATTTTTTTCTTTTAGTATTTGGATCGGAAAAGCTTTGTGTTCTGTGGGATTTTAATTGGCATGGAAAAGAAGCAGATTTTAAGTGTACTTCTTTAATAGGGCAGTTTCTAACTATTTTGACTTTTCATTTAAAAAAAAAAAAATCTGTAGGTGTGGCTAAGCTTCCTTTATTTCATATTAAGTAGTGCTCTGCACATATGGCTCTTGAGCAAATGCTTCACAGAACCGCAGCCAGGCTGAGGCTGGGGCACCCCCGGGTCCCTGTGGCCCAGCCCCGGCTCCAGCAGGGCCACCCAGAGCAGGGGGCCCAGGGCCACCTCCAGGCGGCTCCTGAAGACCCCCGAGGAGGAGACCCCAGCACCTCTCTGGGCAGCCCGTGCCAGGGCTCCGGCACCCGCCCGGCACAGAAGCGCTGCCCGGCGGTCGGAGGGAGCCTCCCGGGCCCCGCTTCGCGCCGGGGCCTCTGCTCCTGGCGCTGGGCACCGCTGCGCAGAGCCCGGCTCCGTCCTCCGGCACCTCCCTGCAGGCGTTCGTGGCCACGGGCGAGCTGCCCCGGAGCCGCCTCCTCTCCAGGCTGAGCAGCCCCAGCTCTCCCGGCCTCCCCTCGCAGCAGAGGGCTCCAGGCCCTTCTGCTCCTGGAGCTGCTGGGAGCAGCGATGGCTCCGGGCTCTGAACTGCTTCTGCTCATCGTGTTTGCGTCCCGCAGAGGTGCCCGCACGTGCGCAGCAGACGCTGTTTGTCGCGATGGCTTGGGGCAGCAACACCCCTGCACGGACAAGGGAGCGCGCTGCCCGCTTCTGCTGGTTAAAAATGGAAGAATGTTCCTGTTGGGACCTGTGTGGCAAGCACTAAATAACAGTAGAAAAAGTGTTTTACAAGGTGCATTTAATCCCACGCTTGCAGCTTCTCTCTCATCCTGCGTTGTATTTCTCGCTGAACGACGGGTGTGATGTTCCCTGAGTCCGCAGGCTGGTGCTGCCCTGGGCAGGGGCGCGGAGGCCTCGCTGAGCGGGCTGGTGCTGCTGCAGGGCAGCTCTTGCAAAGCCTCGCGGCTTGCCCGTGCTCTCTTCCCCTTGTAAAAGATTTAATTTTCTGTTAGTTTGTGAAGTGCTGACTTTCAACCTTAAACGCTTGTACGTTTGTCAGTCCCAGCCTGTGGCTCACACCATCTCACTGTGTGGTCACTGTGGATTAGGGGCCATGTACTCAGCAGCTCTAGAAATTTGGGAATCTCTTTATTGAATGCAGCTCTCCTCCAGATGGCATAGGCAATGTGAAGCGTATTTATGTCTTAATGCTAATGCTCTGATGGCTAATACTAGCCATCTTGCTTCTCTTGTAGTCAGCACATGGCTAGGAACTTGAAACGGTCACATTTTAAGACAGCTTATGTTTGACTTTGTTTAACCTGATAAAATACTTCTCTAATAAACTGGTGTTTTTGCCGGCTGAGGCATAGCAAAGCTAAACTCTCTGTTAGAATATCTGTATTAGAATTTATCTTAGAATATATGAAGTTATGAGTGTTATGAGGCAGTGTCACAGTTCAAATAAAGAGGCTTTAAAGTAAACAATATATTTGAGTTAATTTGATTATCTCTTGTCTGCAGAGCTATCATCATATCTGGAGGACCAAACTCTGTGTATGCAGAAGATGCACCATGGTTCGACCCGGCAATATTTACAATAGGAAAACCGGTTCTCGGAATCTGCTATGGCATGCAGGTGCTGTGGAGAGAGCTGTTTGCCTACAGCAGCCTCATTTCTGATATTAGCTAGAGGTGAACTGCTACAGGACCTGCTTTTCCAATATAAGCAGTATGCCATGTATGCAAAAGATATTTTTAAGGTCCTAATTGGGAAACCGAGCATGCTGTGCGTTCTTCTCTTTGTTCTGCCGTATCAACAGCAGAAATGCTTTTCTTCTTGTATTACTGCTGTGAATTAAGTTCCACGCTGCATTTTTTTGTCACAATAAATACACCCAGGCAGTCATTAACTAATCCTGTCTAGTTGGTATTGGAAAATGTGTGCCTTGTAAACAGGTGGAGTTGTTTTTCCCTTTGGTTTTCAAGTGTGGAATGATTCTAGCGTAGTTCTTAAAAGTGCTTAAAAAAACTCACAAAACACTTATTTCTTTTATGACTTACTGGTGACCCTGCAGTGATCTAGTAGATCCAAGCTGAATGAAGAAACAAAATCCCAAGGGGAGAAAGGACAGATTAGATGCATGACTTCTGTATGTGCATCTGTTTTTTTTCCAAGGTTAGCAATTTACTAGGCCTTCAGAGGTGCTGAGTAATGGCTGGAAAAACTCCTTGAGAAAGGCTGGTAATTATGGAAACAATGTTGGCACTCCCTGTTCTAAAGGGAAATGTGTGTTGCATTAAAGTGGAAGTGCCTTAAAATGTCAAGCAAATTAAAAACCACGTTAGCTAGCCTAAAACAGGGGCGTTCCTCAAGGCTGACTTTACAGAAATAAATCAAATGTGTGTGTTAACACACCACTATTTTTATTATAAAAGACTGGAATCAGTCAAGCACAGCAAGTGTAATATCAAGCTAGATCTAAAATAACTTTTCAAATCTCTGAAACAATGTAGTTGGGAGGTGAAACTGATTTATTTTTTTTTAAGTTACCAGTTATATTTAAAAGGAAAAAAAATCTTGAGACTTCTGAAATATGAAATGCAGGTACCTCACCTTGTCATTTGCAGCTGGATTTTTAGAAAGAAAGAGCCTGGTTGAGAATTGTACTATGCTGGTATAACAGGGATTAGTAAGAGTCTCTGTGGTCACGAAAATCAGACTAATGTTTTTGCCTGGTTCTCCAGAGCTGAGCAGCCAGATATTGAGAAGTTTAAGCCTGTCTGAGGGTCCTTAACTAAAGGGTAGATAAGACAGGTTTTTGTTCAGCAGCTTAACTGTTTTTGTGACAACAGGCCTCAGATACTCAGCTAATTTGCAAAGCAACCATGTATAAGTGCACGTAGATGTACGCTACTGCATATGCATTATTTTGTAAATCTCTGCGTGTTGTCTACTGCTGTGGATTTCTGTAGCTCATTGTGTGCAGCAGCGGTCCCCAGCTATGTTGGCAGAAGAGAATGAGCCCGATGCAGGACAATGATTTTTGAAAAGAATTCTTGTAATTTTGCAAAGTGCTGTATTAAATGAGTATAATAATGAAAAGCTAGCTTGGTATGTGTTGGAGGGCAAGAGCTGTTGTCAGTTGCAGACAGACTGAGGTATGAAGATTAAAGCGGTATTAGATTGTGTTGTGTTTTTTCATGTAATCTTTTTGTTCTGGCAGATGATGAATAAGGTATTTGGAGGTACGGTGCACAAGAAGAGTGTTAGAGAAGACGGAGTGTTCAGCATTACTCTGGATAACACATGCTCGCTGTTCAGGTACGTGGACATTTGAAGTGATCAAAACATTATTGGGAATATGCGTCTGGAAATTGGTGGCTGTGTGAGAGGAAGCGTATTTTTAGGAAAATAATGAAATTGCACCAATGCCATTCATATGATTTCTAATAAAACCTTTACAGCTGTGTTCATGAATAAGCAAGTTATGTATTTAAACAAATATTTAGGCATAACTTCTCAATTGACTCTAGAAATGTGGATATGTTTGCTTGGAGTATTGTATAAACCCCTTACTTCAAAGTAAAATGTCTTCAATGAGACACCATAAAGTGTACCACGGCACAAAAATCTGTGTTAAGCTCTTATATCCTCCTTGGTAGTGCATTACTTTATGTTGGCTGGTACCTATCCAGTTTTTGAAAAGTAATAGAAAATCTGAAACCATTCGTTTTCTACGTTCCTTTAAAATTGCTTTGTGGTCTTTTATAAAACCAGAATTAGTTTTCTTGGTAGTTTTTCAATGCCCTTCAAGTTCCTTGCAATAATCCTAACAGTTTATTCATTCCCAGAGGTCCAACTTTTTAACCTTTTCCTTGTGCAGCTACTGTAGAACTTTGTACCCTGCCTAAAGTCTGGGTTGGCCAGAATTGTCCTGAAGATGTTTAGATTTGATCAAGAAACTTCGCTTCATTGAAATAAAAAGCAGGACTACAGATATCCTGACTGGCTCTAAATGGCTGTACATGTCAGAGGGGGGATATTTCAGTGTTGGGGTGTTTTAAAACAACAGAAAAAAAACAAGCCCCATCAAAAACCCAAAAACCTTCTGAATTCAGATCAACTACCTCTTGCATGAAGTGTGTATTGTACAGGAACTCGGGCAGCTTCCAATGGAGGAATCTCAGCTGGAGATTACTGTTTGTGAGGAGGAAATCCTGCCCATGTTTAAAAAGGGCCCGGCTGATTGGAATGGTTTTATTGGGATCCCTGAGGGCTTCTCCTGGAATCTTAGAAAGCAGTCACCTCAGTTTCGGAACACACCTCCAAGGAGAAAAAAAAGCGTGTCTTTAGCACTAGGTAAGGTATTTAGGAGATGGATGTTGCAGGTAGCTGAATTTTTGTAGGCTTTGTAATATCTCATGTATGTGTTTAAGAAAGATGAATAGGCGTTCTCCTATTGTAAATCTGTTACAGTTCCCTTACCGGAAGATACTCCTCTGCAGTGCCTGGTTTTATCAGGGCTGGAGAAACCTGGTTCTTGGACTAGCAGCTCCAAACCCCTCTTGCAGCTGGACCTCCTCGCTGTCTCTGCCATCGTGCCTCCCCTCCCTGCAGGCTGTTGGGGTGGGCTGGGCTGTATTCTACCTGCAGTGGCACATCATGCCAAAAGAATGTCTTCTTTTGGGAGTCAACACCCAGACCGTGAACCAGTACCTAATTCAGTGAGAATCAGGGAACTTACGGAGTATTGGGAAAACTTGCCATATGACTTAAGTCACTTTTATACTGCACAATACAGCATTCCAGGTTTAAATCTGACCACAGGTAGTGAGGTCTTTTTTTTTTTTAAAATTGATTCTAGTTTTTTATCTTTGTCTAGGGGCCTTCAGAAGGAAGAGCTTGTGCTCCTTACTCACGGAGACAGTGTGGATAAAGTAGCTGATGGATTCAAGGTGGTTGCACAGTCTGGGAACATTATAGCAGGTATTTATTTTGTACTGAAATTGTCTTTTGCTAGTCTTTGTTAAAGGAAGGAATTATGGCAGACAGTACCTACTTGCAACCCAAATAGGAATAGAATATCTCAATTTTTTAATTGCCAAAGAATTGAATTGTTTTAAACAATTTCTTGTATGTGTTTGCTTCCATGCTGTGCTATCCTGCTAATAAAGAAAGAAATAGACATGAAAATGACTGGTCTTGATTTAAATTAGTCTTTAAGGAAAATGTAACTAGATTTTTTACAGTTCGTTTATGGTATTTTAAAGTATGCATGCATTGTTTCTCTTTGGAATAAAATACTGTGTGCCCTTCAGGTAAGGGAGAGGAGAACATGTGCTATAGGGTGCAGTGTAAGCAGTGTTTGTTTTTTGCACTGTAATAGTACAAATCAAGCACCGTTTAGCTATTGAAGTTTGATTAACTTGTTATTGTATTTACCATTATTGCATGAATGTTCAACTCAGCAAAACGATGACACTGAAAGCAATGTTTCAAACATTACATGCGGGTGGTCACAGGAAAATTTTGGACCTCAAAATACCGTATTTGAAAGCTCCTCAAATTATTGAATACCTAACAGGCTCTTTGAGTCTCTTTTCTGGGAGATTGGAGACATGGCGAGGTCTTAAGTTTATTGAGCCACTAAATACGATCTCAAGCTATTCATTTGGTTTATTTTAAATCTTTCATTTAAAAAACAAACAAAAAAACAACCCTAAAGTCAGAGAACAATATTTTTATACTGCTCTTAAATTAGATGTGTAACTAATTAGAGAAACTGTAGACAAATTCTGTGTATTCTGTAAATTCCCTTTTCAGATTAATTACATTAGAAGGGCAAGTTTTCTACTTCAAAAAGAAAAGATCTTCAGTTCTGGTACCAGGAGTGTTAGTGTAAAGCTTGGATGGCAAATATAAAATCAGATTTGCTGAACTTCTCAGTAGGTCTGCTAACACTGAAGCAAGCAGATTTCTGCTACAAATGCTGTTGTGTTTTTTTCATCATTTCTATAAAACAAATGAGTCGCACGTTTTGGTGAATGACTGCAGGAACAATTCTGGTGACAATTCTGAAATGTTTTAACTTGCCTTTTTTATTGTAACTTTTTTTTAAGGACATGCAGTTTTAAAAGTAAAGCTTAGTGGATTTGAAGCAAATGTGTTTTTTGCTGTGTGGATATGCATTTCGCTTCCAATTTTTTTTGCTATGCTTCTTTCTTTGCACCAATGAAGGTATAGCAAATGAGTCTAAAAAACTGTATGGAGCACAGTTCCACCCTGAAGTTAGCCTTACAGTGAATGGAAAAATGATCCTGAAGAATTTTCTTTATGACATTGCGGGATGCAGTGGTACCTTTACAGTGGAAAACAGAGAGCTTCAGTGCATTCAAGATATCAAAGAGAAAGTGGGCTCGTCAAAAGTCCTGGTAAGTAGATTGAGTTGAAGTTGGAAGATTATTTGCAAAAATCTGTAAGAAATGCTGACACAGTTAGTCTGGTTAACTTGAAAAATGCAGAATTGTCATGATTTGGGTAATATATTAAATAGGTTTGAGAAAGCCTGTGCCCATTGCACAATTGGGTCAATACATTGTTTGACTTCTCATTTTCCTCCAAGTCATTGCTGGGAAATCAGTAGTCTGTTTTCATCCTTGTAACTGCATCTGAATTAGTTATTAGTTATCACTTTCCCCCTAGACAACTGAACAATTTTTTTAAACTTTTTTTCTCACCCTTAGGTTTTACTCAGCGGAGGTGTGGACTCAACAGTGTGCACTGCTCTCCTGAATCGAGCTTTAAACCGGGATCAGGTGATAGCTGTACATATAGATAACGGATTTATGCGCAAAAGAGAAAGTCAGTCTGTGGAGGAGGCACTCAAAAAACTTGGGATTCAAGTTAAAGGTACCCTAATTTCCTTAAATATCCTTGATACCACTAACGATATGTCTGGTCTCCTAAAATGTACAGTTAGTATTTTGTTTCATCAATTTGGATCGTCTGTCACAGTTCACAGACTTAACGTACCAAAGCATGGTTGCTAATTTGGAACTACCTAAGCTATTCACAAAATTTCAAACCTAAAACATTAAGCCTAACTCGTATGCTTGGGGCATACCCTGAACTGGCCCATCTCTTCAGGTGCTGAGGTACAGCAGCTGGTGGTGGGCACAGTGGAGCAGCTGGGGCATGCCTCTGCTGCTGGTGCTCCATCACTGTCCTGTGGGTGGACAAACTTTTCAGCTGCTTCAAAACTCATTTGATTGCAGTTTTCTTCAGTAGCTTGGTTAACAGTCCTCCAGTAGGGCTTCTTGTTCTGTATCTCTGTCTTTTAAAACTGTGAGCTCATTTGGGTGATTGAATGCTATTATAGCCAGAAATCCTTTCTCAAGGCTTTTTTTCACTCTCCTAGTTTCTAAATAGGTGTGTTTTAGTTGTTTTTGGAGTAGCTTGTTGAGAAGCAGTCTTACGAATTCAAGCAACACATTTGAGAGGGTGGAAGGTTCCTTGTCTTAGCTGATAAGGTTTATACGTTTTGGTGCCCAAAGTGTGAGGAGGTCAGAGAAGACATCTTAAGTATCAGCTGCGCAGACAATGAGAGCTGCTTTATGCTGCCCAGCTGATTTGTTTCGTAAGCTGTTAGCTGCCTTTTCCTGGGGCTGTGTGTGAGTAGTGTTGTCTAGTGGTTCTCTTATGTTTTGGTCAGGAAGCATGGTGCTAGAGGAGCAATGCTTTCCACTGGCTGCCAGTGTGAAACAAGCTTGGCTTGCAAAATCCTGATGCGGTGAAGGCCAGAGTTTGTTCTACACACATTGATGCAGGATTTTTTTTGTTTTATTTTAGTGGAAAGCTGTGCCTTATTCTTGCATTCTCTAGACTGATAAATCTGGGCTCTGGCAGGCTGCCAGAGTAACAAACAAAGGGAATCCCGTATTTGAAATGCTCTTTCTGTAGGTCATGGTGTTCAGTGCTGGTAAAAGATGCCAAGGAGCCTCCTAGCTGATTGAGAGCCTCTCTAAATTAAGAGGCATAACGTACCATGAGCAAATAGTGCATCATTTAATTTTGGTTGCAGAAAGGCCTTGGGGAAATAACCATCCCGTAACTATTTAAATAAAACAAGTAAGTTTTAATCTAAGAGGGGAGACAAGAACTGAACTTCCATCCTGTCGCCTAGCCTCATAATATGAAAAAATTGCCCTCTAGAGTATGTTAATAAAAGGAATAAAATGCTTTCATAGCAATTAATTCTTGAGGTATCAAACAGGCCTGTTTAATGCAATCAATAGTTAAATGACTGAAAAGGTTTGATTTTTTTTTTTTTTTTTTAAAACAATAGTGATTCTTATTTTTTGCAATCTTACATAAAAAGCTTTATTGGTTTTGCCAACAAATTCCTGTAATTTCATGCAGTGGTGAATGCAGCTCATTCGTTCTATAATGGTACAACAACTCTGCCAATCTCTGATGAAGACAGAACTCCACGTAAAAGAATTAGCAAGACCTTAAATATGACTACAAGTCCTGAAGAAAAAAGAAAAATTATTGGTGACACCTTTGTTAAGGTAATGTTTGTAATTTTTTTTTAATATGATTTCTAGATACATTTTCTGCCTCAGACTATTTCATTCCAGAGCAGTGTGCACTCAGTGGCATCAGTGGTCGTATAAATTGAGGATGACCTAAAAAGATGTTAGTATGTTATCTTAAGCCCAAAATTTTTGGCATATGACCAATGAATGGTCATAACATTAGTCACAAACACTATATGAGATCCACCATCATCTTTAGATATAAGATATTGGTTGGTCATTCACTTCTGTGGCATAAACTTTTATGCATTGTTTTTTCACTGAAAGGGTAAGTAAAGTGAATTTGGGCATGCTTCTGTTGTTTTGTTGAAGATGAGACATTTCATCAGATGTCAGTACTGGTGATGCAAGGAGAATATAACATTTAAGGAGCAGTAATGTTCCTGTACTCTGAAGATACTCCTTCCATTTGCTGTTTAAAAAAAATAAAACCATCGGTTTATGGGCCAATTTCAGCAGTAGGCTGCTGTAATGATTAGTCTTTGTGTTTATTGTTTGTGCTTCTGCAGCTCAGTAGCGTTCTCTGGGCAATCCATTTAGACCTTTGATAACTGAAAAGTAGATCAGAACACTCCTCTTTTTTTTCCTCTGCATCTTACAGATTGCCAATGAAGTTATCGGAGAAATGAATCTGAAACCCGAAGAGGTTTTTCTTGCTCAGGGTACCCTCAGACCTGATCTCATTGAAAGTGCTTCCCTTGTTGCAAGTGGCAAAGCTGAAGTCATCAAAACTCATCATAATGACACAGAGCTGATTCGAAAGTTAAGAGAAGAGGTAAATGAAAATGAGGATACTGGTGTATCCTTCTGGTTCTCACAGGTGTGAAGCTGAATATCAAAAATGAGGAACTTGAGTTTTGCTGGTATAGTTGGCCCATGTTGATGCAACCCTATGCTTTTGAGGCCCTTTAGGTTCCATTCTAATTTGTTGTAAGTTATTACACTTCTTTCTAGTTGCTGTGTTCTCAAAGTAGTCAAAATTCTTTCAGTATTGGCCAGCATTGGATACTGGGGAAAGTGTTGACAGATTGAGCATGGATTCATTCAGTTTGAACAATGCTGGTCACAGTTGCAAGCTGAAGACTGTTTCCTTGCTCTTTTGTGTTTTAACACTCAAGACAAACTAGTCCTAGTTTGTTTTATGTCCTAGTAAGGAAGCAAAACCAATGCCAAATGCCTTTAGCAGAAGACTACTTAAAGGCTTTTCAGACAACTGTAGTCTGTTTCAGCTGGAATTCATGATGTAACGGATCGCTTAGTTCTCCATTTGTATCTTGTTCTGAACATCAGTCAGTAGGCAACCTTTTGTAATGGTATTGGTAACCCTGATCATGCGCATTGTGGATTCAGGCAACAACAGTGAGGGTGCTTTAGTGAAATGATCGTTAGCTCCTGTTGAGAGATGACTGAAATTCCCCTTCTCTTGAACTTCTTGGTAGTGTTCAGCGCTACAGGCATAGCATTCTCCTCCCTTGAGGGAGAATGAGAACGATGCATTTAAGTGAGTTGAAAACTAGGAATAGCTCATTCAGGTACCTGCATGGATCAGTTCTCTCTGCTCTTATGCAGCTTCTGCATCGAGTCACCAGTAGCCTGGTCTCCTGTCTGCTAGCGGTACACTGGTGGTGCACAGTCTATTTACCAGTTGTCAATTTAAGAACCCATGAATCTTTCTGAAGTGGCCCACCATGGGCACCTGTGGATAAAGAGCAGGAGTTTGGAGATGATGTAAACACAGGAGATTGAACTGGTGACAGACAGTCTGAAGATGTGCAGCCCAAGCCCTGTCTTTTTGATTGTACTTCTGGTTGGTTATCTTAGTCCAAAGTCCAGAAAAGCTTTTTGAATACGTTTCTCATGCAGCACTCTTAAGTATGAGCATATGCAGCAAATGTAGGAGACTGCCCCCATTTTGCCTTTTCTGGCATTGGAATGGTAAATTCTCTATTATAAAATACTCCAAGAAAGAACCAACACATGAGGCATCACATAGCAACCCTGTTGGAAGTCGCTCGGTTATTAGTAAGTGCTATGTAAGTGACCAACCCCAGGAGAGAGACAGTAACCGTGAATGATCCATGCTTCTAATATTCAGTGCTTTACAGAGTATTTTCAAGGCTTTTAGATTGGTTTGAACATCTAGCGAAGAGAAGAATGGTCTGAATTTCTGAAAACAGTCAGAACCAGATTGACCTACAGCTATATTTGCACTGATTGAGCCATTGATACTTTTGGCACAAACTTAAACTTTCTTGTCTTATCCCCTCTCCTGTAACTGTTCTACAAAGCCTACATTCACGTGTACTTTTCTTTACAGTGTTTATGCAAGTGTTGGCAGCTGATGGTGTGTAAAGCAGGCCACTTCGACTGCCCGTACCTAAACATCTGAGGCTTTTTGTTTGAATATGTAAGCTAGAGTGTAAATCACTGTTTCTTTTTTTTGTATTATTTTTATTTTATTTTTTTTAGGGTAAAGTAATAGAACCACTGAAAGACTTTCACAAAGACGAAGTGCGAGTGCTGGGTAGAGAACTTGGTCTTCCTGAAGAGCTGGTTTCAAGGCATCCCTTCCCAGGTATGACGGTCCGTGCTACTTAGTGAAAGGCTATGGGTGGCATCAGTATTGTTTAGAAGATGCTTAACCTGCAGAATAAATTTATGTTGGCACATAAAACTTACCTCTAAACGTAGAACAAAACTGATGGATTTACTGAGGTTTTTACTTAAGCAGGGTCTTTTTTCAGGAAAAGAGTATTTGAGAGCAGCTTTATTATGTATAGTGATTAAAAGCAAAGATGTATAATTGAGTTCTCTTATAGCTGTATTTGTTTGGTTTTAGTTATATAAGCCAAAGCAAGAATTGTCAGTGAAGTGCAGCTGAATGCTGTCTAAGCTGTCAAATGTGTCTTGAAATAATGACCCATGTCTGCCTGCCTTTCTAAGGGGCAGTTGCTGTTTTGAAAACGATTGCATGGAGAATAACAGCAACAGTTCTCGACCAGAAAACATCAAAGTATATAATATAACAAAGTCCACATCCTTTTAAGAGGGGTATGCTTTTCTTTTCGTGTTTTTTAGATTGTCCTGCAGGGTGTGTAGTAGTCACTGGCAGAGTGCATAGGCTATTCTGCTAATGCACCAGCATCGCATGAAATTAAAGAAACTGTATTCATTCTGGCAAATTACATGTACTTTTGTATCAAGTAGTTAAAAGGTTGAATAGCCTTCAGGGGTCTTTAAAAACAATGGAGACTCAACTATATGTTATAACCAACTCTTTCATCCAAGCTGCCTAGCAAAGGGAAGGAAGAGGTTCCTGTTTGCTTTAGCTTGCTACCCATCACGCTTCATCACCACTAACTGCTGCTTTACACAAACAGCCAATTTAAAGTGTAGGTAAATAATGCTTAAATATACTGATCAGAAATACTGTTCCAGAATAAACTGCTTGCTTATTTTTTTGGTTTGTTTTGTAGGGCGTTAAGACAACTTAAGTACAGGGATGATGGCAAAGCATACTGTACTTAATGATTGAGGTGATGTTCCAGATGCTGTTATCTTTGTAGATGAAAGTCAGCTTTCATGTTATTTAGTATAATGTTTTTTCAACTTTACATTGCAGGTCCTGGCCTGGCAATCAGAGTCATATGTGCTGAGGAACCTTATGTGTGCAAAGACTTTCCTGAAACAAACAACATTTTGAAAATAGTTGCAGATTTTTCTGCAAGTGTTAAGAAGGTAACAAAACTTCTAAATTCTAACAAGTATAGAAGTAGTATGATTATTCCATAGCGCACTGCTGTCCAAATCCAGTCCAACTTACTTGAAGCCATTTGGTGTTGTACATTAGAATTTTTGGAGCCATAGCTATTGCAGGTGTTGAGCTACTTCTGGAAAATGGAAGTTTATGTACCTTTCAAGTAGTAAATAAATTGTTTTAGTTCAAATTTGTGGAGGTGAGGATTTCTGGAGATATTTCAAATCACACAGTATCAGAAAAAGATTTTCCCTCCCTGAAATAATTGTAACTTTCTAGGATTTCATGCCCTAACAGTCACAGAGCCCCTACATGAAAGGGCAAGAGTGAGAAACTAGCGCTTGCCAGATGTCCTAAACAAAATCCTGAAGTTATTAGTTGATGGTATTTAAGTTATCAATCCTTTAACTATTGTGACTTTCGTGATTACTGTAAGCTCACTTAAACTGAACTGCAGGGGGCTGAAAAGCCACTAGCAGAGGGCAGCTATAAGTCACAAGTTCAAAACAACTTCCAGAACTTTTTTTTGAAGAAACACAGAAAGGGAGTACTTACAGGTGCTTTTCCTTTAAAACATGTTGAATTGCAGCGTAGCATAACAGAATATTGTTTTGTTCTGTATCTGAAGTAAACAACAAACGTGAAAAGTATAGGTTTGTGAAAGAGAGAATGAACATAGAAAAAGAGCTTCACCTATGGCCCAGGAGAGCTTCAACTTAAAATACGTGCAGTTGCTTTCACTAAAAATTAGTTGTTAAATGAAAGATATTTTGTAAACAATTCCAAGAGGTAAATGTGGACTAAGTTTAGGCAATCAGCTACTCAATTTTATTTGCATTGTGCAAGTTCTGTTCGAGTATTTGGGGGCTTTATTTAGTTAAAAGTTATTTTTCTGCATCATTACACAGCCACATACTTTGTTGCAAAGGGTCAAAGCATGTACAACTGAAGAAGACCAGGAGAAGCTGATGCAGATTACAAGCCTACATTCACTGAATGCCTTCTTGTTACCCATCAAAACTGTGGGAGTACAGGTAAATTAATTCATTCTAGGGATATTCTTAAAGCTGCTTCCTAGCAGCTTGGCAGGCTGCTGTGAAGCCTAAGAATTGCTGCTGTAAGGTTTAAAAGAAAGGGCTTGACTCTGGAAGGTAAACTTCAAAAGACTGTGATACCTATGTCATTGTCATTTGTCAGTGCTGGTAGTGCACAGATGTCAAGAGATCTGAATAGACACATGAGTAAATGCCAGGTATCATATTTGAGGATATCATTAGGGTTGAATAACATTAGTCACTTACCATAGGCAGTTTCTTTATGACGTTCATAATCTTGTAGACCTCTGCCGTAATCCTGTTGCCCCCTTCAAGGCTAAGGAGTCCTAGATTAAGTTGGTCAAAAAAAAAAAAAGCTGCTTTCTACACTTGAATATGCTTGTTGCCCTTTCTTTCACTTTTTCTTATTATATGACATCCTAATCCTTTAGAGGGGAGGAACCAGATCAAAGCAAACTCTTCAGGATATGGGAACGCTTGAATCTGTACAGTTGCATAGTGTTTTCTACCCTTTCACTTCTTTGCTAGTACCCTGGGAATTTTTGTGGGTTGTCCTTTGTACTTGGTTTGTATTTCTGTCACTAAATACTGGGCTGGCATTCTCATGGAATTGCATACAATAACTTGGAAGATTTCTTTACTCAGTAGTCATAGCTGTCAGGTGCCTTTCTTTGCATTATCAGTATTGAATTATACCTTTTATTTTAGTATCAGCTGCTTAATCTTGTGCGTCTCTTCTGTAACTCCTTGCAGTCAGCTTTTGTTACTGTTTTAAATAGCAATATCATCATCAGCAGATTTCTGCACTTTGTCACAGGCCTTCCTCAGGTGGTGCCCTCAAAATACCAATATGCAACCAAGTGCCTGTGCTCTGGCCACCTTATATGAATCTTTTCATTCTGAAAGCTTTTCTTTTACGTGCTCTTGTTAGCTCATGAGAAATCTGTCTTAGTCTGCTTTTTTCTCATTTACTTGGTATCTCTAAGCATACTGATTTCAACAGGTTAGTGTCTGCTAAATGTTGACACAAGGTATGGTTCTGTAACGTACAGGGTGACTGGGGAAGTAGTGTGAATTACTTTGGCAGTGAAGTTCATGTTCAATTACTTTTTTTTTTTTTAATTTATAGGGTGACTGTCGTTCATATAGCTATGTTTGTGGGATCTCCAGTAAAGATGCTCCGCACTGGGAGTCTCTTATGTTTCTTGCCAGACTCATACCACGCATGTGCCACAACATAAACAGGTGAGTATTCTCTGCTGAGTATTGAGCTGTCTTTATTTCTAATGACCTACTTAATGTATGGAAGCTTAGCACTCGGAAGCACTCTCCTGTTTGATTTGTGGTATATAACTTCTTACGTTGGACATGTGTATTATGTGGAGGTTACAAATACACAATAAATCCAACTAAGATTGATGTCTGGAATTCCTAACTTGAAGAAACTGATAGTTCATCTCCTCATTTTAAGTACTTAATTAGACAACTTCCAGTGTATCTTTCTTCAAAGATTCTGAGCCTGTTGAGCTGTAATGTCATGTGGTATCTTGCTTTGTGTCAAAAAGGGAATTTACAGGGGACTGTCAGCTCTCATGATAGAAGGAAAAGCTCCAAAGCTGGGCAGTTTAATCTTAATTGGGGTCTCTTGTGAATATGCATTTTCTTCTGAAGCTGCTTAGAGATTAAGTCAGTTCTGGAGAATGTGTATCCTCCTGGCTCAGCTGTAGACTTTCTGACAAAGCTGCTTATGATTGCTTATAGCAAAACTTAATTTTGTCACTTAAGTGACACCCACTGAAAGAGTTACTGTTCTTGGGGGCAAGACCTTGAATTGGAAGATACTCCTTTAAACTATGTGCAGAGGGAACAAAAGAAGGCATGAAATCAGGATTGCATGTGCAATTTCCAAGTGTGTGCTGGATCTACAACATTGCTGTCTTCTTTAAGTTCTTTTGGATGTAATACTCCCCTCCTGAAAATACCACCTACCTGGGAGTTCTGCCGCACCAGGGTGTGTTTCTCAGAATTTTTTGTTGGTGTTGATAGAGACATTGATGGGAGCTGGGGAAGCTGGCAGTTTGAGGAGTGCACTGAAATAGTTGGTCTCCTGCCCAACTATACTTGCAAGCTTTATACTACAAACAAAAATACGGAATGTAAAGCTTGAATATTTTTCTGCTTTGGTTTTTAGACAAGTGTTCTTGGTTTGTATCTACAAACTCAAATAACTTGTGTGAATACATAATTGTAAATACTTGTGTGAGGCCAGTTGGACAGTGTTGTACTTTGCTTTATGTTCTGCAACATATAAAACAGTAAGATTGAAAAGATAAAGCTGATGTGAAAGGTTTGAATTCAGAAGATACTTTATTACAGATGTAGTGACACAGATTTGTAAACAGCAGTGTTAGGGCCCTGTGATGAAAGCACAGCTGTTCCTTAACAAGTAAGGTTTACTGTTCAGTGGCATGTTTTTAGTGGTTTCCTCATAGGACAGAAGATAGAAATTGTAAGCACTCAAGTAGCCTTCTTAGCATAGTCTTAACTTTTACTGACATCAAAGTAAAATTGAAAAAACATCTTCTGTGATTCTACTGAGTTAGTATTTCAGTTTTTCAAAGGATTATTCTCTTGAATAAGCAACACTGGGGCTATTGCTAGTCTCTAGCAAACCAAAACAAATTAGTACATTTGACTTGCAAAGCTAGCAAGCATGTCGTGTTTATAGAATATATCCATTAAATTATATTATGTTAGTGGCTAAGGAGCAAAATCAAATATTCAGCTTTTTTTTCTGGTTTTGTTATCTTTTCTTCTTTTCTTCAATATTAAGGATGTAGTCGTTAGGCAATCTGTTTCGTTCCACTTACACAAAATGTGTTTTCCTACCATCTGGTTTGTTTTCCAGGGTTGTGTATGTGTTCGGTCCACCAGTCAAAGAGCCTCCCACCGATGTCACACCCACATTCCTGACAACAGGAGTCCTCAGCACTTTACGTCAAGCTGATTTTGAGGCTCACAATATTCTCAGGGAGTCTGGTAGGTATTTAGCCTGGTCCCGTGAATTAGACTGTTGTTTCAAGATCTCTTCAAACCCAGCTGGGTATAGTTATATAGCAGCACAGTCAATCTACAAAAGTGTCTTGAATATCTCCAAAATTTATTACCTAATGGGATGACAGACTAGCGCCTTTTCTTAAAGTTCTAGAGGCTAATAGCTAAAAGGCAGGAATTGCTGGGCTTTCTGCTAGCAGAATTAATTTTAGAGTTTCAGCTTTTTCATTCTTTACACAGCAGCTGTAGGTAAACTTTCTCACAGCTGGGTATTGCCTGCTCATGATCTGCTACCAGTTCTTGCACGCAGGACTCTCCATGTCTAGGTACTGCCTTCTCCTGGTAGGGGTGCAGGTTTGCCTCTGAAACCTTGCACAGCTCAGAGGTGTGATACTTCACTGCAGTGCAAAAAACACTTCTCTGCAAAAAACACTGTTAGCCAGCAGAAAGTCAACTGAATTACTTCTTCCTGGTGATCTCAGTCATCGGTATTTGCCTGAAGTAAATGAACTGTGTAAAGAAACTTGGCATGGTTTCAAAATCATGCTTTTTTGTGGAAAGAGGGGAGACCAAATACTGAATTCTTCATGGTGATGGTGCATGCTACCTCTGCCAAAGTGGTTTCATATTTTTTATTTAAAGTAAAAGCTGTTTTTTGTAAATCCAACCACTTGAGGCTAGTAGATGGTCTAACACTTTTTAAACTCTTAACATCCAGGGAGAATTCGATTCCTTGTGATATGCTACACAGGCTGACTCTGGGAATGTAGGAGTTCTGAGGTTCAGTTGTGTTTTTTTTGTTTGTTTGTTTTTTTACTTGATGACATCTGAAGATGTGATATGCATGGGAAACAGTTCATCAGACTTGCCTATGTTTTGTAAAATCAAGTTACAAAGGATATCTTTTTTGAAAATACATGTTCTTTTTGCAAGGCTGTCTTACCGTAATTTGTACACAAATAGCCTCAAAATGCTTAGGATAATATTGTCAGTCACGTTTGTAAAATTATAGATTTGTCTCGTTAACTTTTGGTGATGCTTGGCTTTGAGTGAATGAATCACCCCCCAAAATAAGACTTGGGTTACCATTGAGCGAAAAGACTCCTCGTACTGACAGCTCAAGCTGATGCAAGAGGAGGAGTGAGACCCTGTGTTAGTGTTAGAGTGGCTCGGCGGTCAGCAGTGAAATCTAGGGTTCTGTGTATTGGCTTTCAGAAGGACGTATTAAAACAACAACTACAACAAAAACAAACCGATCATCTGGAGTTACCAGAACAGAAATAATTAAGAACTTTCTTTTAAATGTGTCAAAGAGACCAAAATACTTTCTCTAGAAGTAACAGTGAGCATTGCTGACTGTTCAGTCACTCTCCCATGGCACTTGCTGTTGTCTTGGTTTCACTGATGAAGACTGAAAGTATCTCGAAAGATACATTTTTTTTTTATGTGAATGACTGTTTATTGGGCTTGATATGGGAACAGATGAAATTGCATGCTTGTGTTATGTGGGAAGGAAAGTCAATCTTAAATTGCAACCACAGTCAATTACAGGGTTAACGGAGATTATCTAGTTTTGTTCTGTGTGCCTGCAAACCCTGAAGATTGTTTCAGGTGGCAATTTGAGTAGTTTTAGTGTATATACCACTAATTACATAATTGGATAATCAGTGGGATCTTCTGAGGCGTGGCAGCGGTGGTGAAAAGTCCCAGAACTACAGTGGCTCCTTCTATGTAAATGGAGCTGTTAGCACAGCATTTGAAGTACGTGCAGGGGAATGCTGTAAAACTTCTAGCATGTTTGTGTTTTTAAACTAAAGTAAAGCACTTTGTACTATATTTTTCTGAAGGTTATGCCGGAAAAATTAGCCAGATGCCAATAATACTGACACCGTTGCATTTTGATCGGGACCCCCTACAGAAACAACCTTCTTGTCAAAGATCTGTGGTTATTCGAACTTTTATCACTAGCGACTTCATGACTGGTATTGCAGCAACTCCTGGTAATGAGGTTCCAGAAGAGGTAATATGGGTGTTCAAGTTTCTTTTCAACAAGATCTAGTATTGTGGATGACTCATTTTGGCTTTATTCTCCCTTTCCAGATTGCTTGTCTTGAT
>VXAL01008786.1:25620-57839 GCA_013399475.1 Chauna torquata
TGGTTAGGAAGTGTATGGTGGTGTTTTGGGAAAAACTGTAACAAAATGAGAAGCTGATAGTGGTTTGTGATGGGAATGACAAACTTAAAGGCTTTCCAGCAGAGCTGAGCCAAAATACCATTGTTTAAAAAAGAAAAGATACCCCAACCATTCCTGAGATTTTGAAATGTTTGTTTGTATTAGTAATTGGAAATGTCCTGACTTCTAGAATTGCCCTTGATTCCCACTTTAGATTTTATTGAAACCTTCTGCTTAACATCTCAAAGCCTGCTGTTTCCAGTTTAGGTCACTAAAAGGAATCAAGTTTCAGGCGTTTTTTGTAGGAAACTTTACTGATATCTGTTTTCGAGTACTTTGGCTCTGATGGAATGCAGTGTAGGTGAAGAACAGAACTGCCTTTTTTTTTTTCCTCACATACTTTCAAAGCAGATAGGCATTGTTTTGTAGCTGTATGTTGCTTAAGCCTTTACTTTAAGGCAGCCTATCAATTTAAAAAGAAATGGTTCAAGATGAAGTTACCATGTGTTCCATTAATATAAAGTTAGGATTCATTTGACCTTTAAGTTTACACAAAACACATCCAAAATGTAAAACAGTCACTTTAAGGCTAGATGAGAATGTGGTAAGAAAATAGTGGAGGCTGTGGAAGATACCTGTATTTATGAAGGAAATCATACTCAATGAAATTTTCTTTTTTTTTTTTTCCCCCATGGAGAACAATGCATTGTTTAATTTTTGCTTACACTGCAAAACAGCATGTCATGCAACTGGCAGTGTTGAGAACTGTGGGGTTTTTATGGAAACTGAGCTTACTTCTGGTAAGGACCAGCAAATTACTGTGCAGTTCCCAAACTCATCTAGAATACTTCTTCTGACATTAATCAGTTGCGTACTCTGGAGAACAACTGTCAATGGAAACTCTTTCCATTAGATGCTTTCTGTTATTTTTTTAACCTTCAGAGCTCCATTTTTTGTTTTAAAAGTTCATCATTTCACTCAGGCTGCTGGTTTGTGTTTGATTGGGGGTCAGCTGGAGACGATGGTCTGAGAATGATTGATAGCAAAAGATAACAGCATGTAGTAAAATCTAACTTTCAAAAAATCGTTTTGAAGCTGAAGAGCTTCTGCCTTGTATTGCAATTGATGGTCTGTTTTATTACCAGTGCCAGAAATTGGCAAGTTCCGAAGGTAGCTGCAGGTATCATGAAGCCAGAGGTTTCCTTTAAGTTGTTTTTATTTCTTAATTGGTGGTAACATTCTACTAGCGACAGGCTTTTTCTCTCCTGTTTATAACAAAATTAGTGTGAACAAAGTTTTCCTTTAACTTTTTCTAGAATAGTTCTCATCAGGTCTGCTTTACATGCTTTTTTTCTGATTTTTTTTTCTTTTTTCCCCCCACGATAGGTTGTGTTAAAAATGGTGGCAGAGATAAAGAAGATTCCTGGCATTTCTCGGGTGATGTATGATTTGACATCAAAACCACCAGGAACTACGGAGTGGGAGTAATTAACTTTTTTTATTGAAGTACTGTGTGCAGTCTAAATCATATCAGAAACCATTCCCAGTGTTGACATGCAGTACTGTGAAAGAGTGACTGGAGCTGCTACATCCCATCTGACTCCTCTCCTGGAGCATAAATCTGCAGTTAAGAGCTATGTGGGGATAACTGAGTGGGGCTGAGGATTTGTACGGGTAAATGATCATGGCAGCGTTGCCTGTGCGCAGACAGATTCCTATTGCTTTGGCCTTTGTCTTACTGATTCTTCGCGTTTCCATGTGTTTTATTGTTATCTGTCATTTCAGCGTCTCTTTGTTTTTGTACACTGTGTAAAAAGAGACAGTTTATTTACTTCTACCAAAAGCATTGTTACAGCCTAAAAATGTAAAAAGAATACTTTGTGACCAACTGCTTTTGAACAGATTTATTATAAATAAATATTTTGCCAAATGGAGTAGTGGGTACTGTTGAGTTGTGGAATTAATGTGTATCTGTTGTGTACTGTTAAGCCTGTTCTATATTGTTTGACGTATTAGCCCATGGCAATAATGTTGAGTTCCAAAAGAGCAATGCTGAAATACTATGAAATTACCTTCTGTCTGTCTGTCCTCACTCCCTCTTGCAGCACTTGCTAGGTGTGTTGGTTGGTAACAGACGTGTATACGCTGACTAATCTCCAGCATACACGTACTGCGTGTGTGCGTGTGTCGAATCACAGACCGTGAAGTATCCTGTATGCTTCTGGGGACTGATAGAGGAGTAAAAATGAGCGTGTGGTTGTAAAAGCTGTGGCACCAGAGCTCCTGGATGTGCAAATCCTGTTTCTGTTCTCCAAAACTTACGCAACAGTCACTTCACAGCCTGCTGCCGATGTGCTTACGTTATACTTGATGACAGTTTATTTTCTACGCATTTGCTTTTACAGGATTTTTTTTTTTTGGTATGTATTGTACTTAGCTTGATTTTTAAAATCCTGATAGTCATTAGTGTGGAGTCATGGTATCGGAGGTGACTTACCCAATCCATATAGACTCCTTCCATCATGTGTATTCTGCTGTTTATGTAGTTAAGCAATAATTTGAGAGATGGTTACTTTGGACACCTGTGCTTTTCTGGTATATCGAGGCAAAGCTATTTCCATCCACCTAAGAATGTTGAGCATGTCCTGCAACTGCTGTCTGTGGAGGTGCAGTTTGTGTAGCAGCTCTGACCTGAGCAGCTGTCTGGGTTCCTCCACCAGTGGAACAGCTACTGTGTACCAGGCTCATCCCTTCTACCCATTTTTTGAACGGTTNGGTATGTATTGTACTTAGCTTGATTTTTAAAATCCTGATAGTCATTAGTGTGGAGTCATGGTATCGGAGGTGACTTACCCAATCCATATAGACTCCTTCCATCATGTGTATTCTGCTGTTTATGTAGTTAAGCAATAATTTGAGAGATGGTTACTTTGGACACCTGTGCTTTTCTGGTATATCGAGGCAAAGCTATTTCCATCCACCTAAGAATGTTGAGCATGTCCTGCAACTGCTGTCTGTGGAGGTGCAGTTTGTGTAGCAGCTCTGACCTGAGCAGCTGTCTGGGTTCCTCCACCAGTGGAACAGCTACTGTGTACCAGGCTCATCCCTTCTACCCATTTTTTGAACGGTTGCCTTTCATTCAGCTGCGAGACTACCATATGTTTTCGGGGGTGAAATACTTGTTTTAAACTGTTCAATAACATGGGGTATTTCATGGCTGTAGCTACTTATATTTCCGCTTACATAGATTTGTGAACTGGAATAATGGTTGAAAGTGTTTGTGCTGTATTCTTTTGATTGCACATGTTTTCCTATCGTTTTTACATTACTGCCTTCACATTATGGAAATTTAGTTTAATTTCTGCTTATAGGACATGGCTAACTTGTGTAAATTTATTATTTTTGCCTGTGTTACTGAGAGATTGCTTTTCATTTAGGGAAGGAGATGGCGTATCACAGCCCTCTGCTCTTTGAAGCCACTTTGGCCGCACAGATGCGTAGGAGCACGGCAGCCTAGTGGTGGGCGTGCGTATCCTGGAGCCGGGAGAGCTGCCCGCCAGCCGCGGCTCTGCGCCTGGCGGGTTCTGTCGCTTGGGCGAGTTGATCTTAATACGTATCTCACTTGCCTCATTTCTAAAATGGGGGTAGTAGTTGTCACCCACATCCATCAAGACCTCTCTGAGCTCTTTGGATGAGCTTTATGCTATGTAAATGAAGTATTGTTAATACACTTGTTCTTTTATTACTGGACTGTGATCTGTAAAAGCTGTCAGTCAAAAACCCTGTAAATCAGTGCTTGCTGTGGCAGAATCTGTTGTTTTAGCATGGGTTCTGTTGAAAGCAAACTTAGTTTTTTTATGTATCTTATTTCAAAAGAAAGCAAGCTCCCTAATGAAATTATGGCCTTATAGTATGTTTTAATTTTTCACCAGAAAAAGCTGAGGATAGTTGTTTTCATTATTGTGTTGGTATCTCATACGTAAATGGTGCAATGATGAGAAATAAATCTTTTTGGTGTGATGCAGAAATACTTCAGCGTTTCAATTCTGTAGCAGTTGTTGCTTTTTCTAAGTAGGCTTGCTCTTGCTGCCGCCGCCACGTTGTCTGTTACCTTGACAGCAAATAGAAGGAATTACTAAAAAGTAATGCAGAGAATATAGAGCACCTCTTAAACCCCAAACTTCCTCAGTTTTGAGTGAGATGCTTTTAGTTGGTCGCTGTGTAAATAAATACGCAGTATAGAGTTGCATAGTTATGGTGCAACTGGCAAGAAAACGTGGGCAGCGATGGCCGTGCCCGTGCGTCGGGGCTGGAGCATCCGTACCTCTTGACCGCGCACCTCCAGCACGCCGGGACAGAGGCCTCCTGGTCGCTGCACGTGGCGTACTTGCAAGTCCTTCTGTGAGTTGCGTCTTAGCTGCAGGTATAATGTATGCCGTATACTATCTGTATACTGAAGTTTGACGTACACTTTTAACATCTAATCACGTCGGTTGCTTTCATGCCTATAATGAAATGGAGCTTGACAGCAATTCTTCTGCTCTTTAGGAACCTACTTTTTGTTGTTGTTTTTTTTTTAAGCCAGAAAGGTGAATATCGAAATGTTTAGGCATAAACTATTGCACTATAAACAAAATGTCTTATTGAAATGAAATTTGTGATCTTTCCCCTGTTGACACCTGTGCCATGCATTTTAGAAGTGGTGGGTTGTTCTTAGGAAGGTTGGTGGTGTTATCCCAGCGGTTCTTGAGTGTTTTTATTGAATCCATGTTTATAGGACAGCCAGAAGTGGAGAGAAACATAAATATTCTGTTCACTTTCTTAAAAAACAAACTATATTTAGCACATAGTTTACAAACTAATAACTGTAGCTGCCCTGTACAATTGTTCACCTCAAGTCTTCAGTAAAACATGTCAGCAGTTAGAGGAATTTGTACTGGGGGCATTCCCCGTCATTCTCAATTTTTAACATTTTTCTGCTTGTGAAATGATAAAGTACTGTGAGCCTTAATTTTTATCCACAAATAAAAATATTATGTTTGAGCATCGGTGTGACTTATTTTTTAGGGCTTTCATTTATGCTGTGAAGGACCAGTCCAGTTTGGGCTGCAAGCCTGTTTTGTGGGAGCTGTGCCTCCTGGCTGCCAGCCATCGTAGGGTGCGGCGATGTCCCTGCTGGGCACGGCTGTCCCCTGCCGTGTCACAGCAGGGCAAGGGCTGCTCCCTGGTACCGGCCTTCTGCACGCTTCTGTACTGCGATGCGCTCGGGTAGAAGCACCTTGTTCCTATCCTGCGTGCAGGGGTGGTCTGGGGGCAGGACCGGCGGTTCCCAGGGCTCTGGGCTAGAAGCCTGTCCCATAAACACGGCCTGGCGATGCCGCGTGTTGCTGCAGGGCGCCGGGGACTTCCTTGTGCCCAGACCCTGTTGCTGGCTGCCCTTGGAGACGCGAATCCTGGAGCTGATGGGTGACATGGGGCTAAGCGGGGCACTGCGGGCACCTTCCCGCGCCCCCAGGCTCCCCGCATGGCAGAGAGGGCTCTGTGAGTTTTCAGCAGGAGGGAGCGGAGCCCCGGGAAGGACGCGAATCGTTAAATTCCCAGCGGTTCGCACGGTCGTGGGCAGGCAGGGGCGGGCTGTGTGTGCCGCGGCACTGCCCAGGCAGCGCTCTGCGAACGCCCTGGCTTCGTGCATGGGGGCTGTACGGCAAGGAGAAGCCAGTCGCTCCCTGTTACTCCCACAGATTCCTTTTTTTATGGCTGTAATAGATTTAAACATGCATTCAAGAGCCTCCTTAGAGCTGGGATATTTTTCTCATTGATCTTTCCCCAGAGCGGTTTGGCATACAAAGGCCAGCGTAAAGCTGCTCGCAGGATTTCTTCCTTTTATTTATGGGTCTTAGGGTGAAAAAAAAAAAACAGAAAAATGATCTGGGATAACCCTGAGTTTTGTGGACAGCCTGTTCAGGAACCACGCTAATGAGAAGCGTTCTCTGTTCTTTAGGGGCCCAGCAGCGGCTGGCCGGGCTGGCTGGCCGTGCTCGGCATGGGGACCCGCCACCGCTGCCCCGGGCTGGGGAGACGAGGCCGCTGTCACAGCAGCCGCGCGCACTTCCCCAGCCGGGAGGGAACGGCTCGGAGCCACCGTGCACAACTCGGCGAGCCCGGACGCGCTGTGCTGCCGCGCTGTCTCCGTGCCCGGGGCCCCCGAGCGGAGCCCCTGTGTACTGGGGGAGGCCGAGCCTCTCCCCGCCACGGCCTTCCCGGGCCGTGACCACGGCAGGCGGCCTTCGGGCCCCCGCAGCAGGGGCGATGCGTGGGGTTTTATCCCCAGGATCTGTGCTCCCGTGCAGCTTCTATCCTTCGGGCCCGCTGTGAGATGTACCGCTGTAACTCAGCGCTGGTTTGCAGGGTGGGCAGTATTTTTGTTCTTGATTGGGCCAGGTGGGTTGACGAGTTGCTTGTAAGCGCCCAGCTTGCCTTGTTCTTCACATCTGGTGCGACTCGGGCTTGCCCGCTGCCCTCGGCGTGGGGCGGGATGCTGCTCAGGGCTGCGGGAGCGCAGCTGGAATCCATGGGGTGGGGGTTGCCAGAGAAAGGCGCTGAGCTTTCCTTGCTGACCGCAGCCCCGTGAGGGCTTCGCAGAGACGTCCACCTGCTGCGAGCTCAGCTGCAGACCGGCACCGACGCAAACACGTCACCTGTGCCACGGCGTTGCTCGCTGCTGAGTTTTGCGGGGGAGCGAGGTTTTGCCGGGGGGCACTGAAGGAAGCCAGAAGGTCGGTGCTGCAGCCGCACGTGTCACCCTGCGACCATTCGCAGTGGTTGAGCAGAACTTCAGGCTTTGGCTCCAGGTTCACCTCGGACCCACCGGCATCCCCGTCCCAGCACCGCCACGGGGGCACGGCACGCGCCGTGAGCCTGAGCGCGGCCAAGCCTGCTGCGCGGCGAGGATGGGCACCCGGCGCCGACCCTGAGCCGAGCGCTTGCAGGCGTGGAGGCAGCTGAGCCGGGGCTCGGATTCAGGATGCTCCTGCGCGCTTTGCGGAGCCGGCGTGTATTTTTAGTCGTTTCTTTAGTGCTCATTGCCATGGTAACGCAGCATCTAACCGGGCAGGCTCTCCAACGGGCGTGCCGGTTGTGCTGCTCCGGCAGCGCCAAACCACAAGGACCGGACTCGAGGCAGGAGTCCCGGCCGCGCAGGCGGCGGGGGCAGCTCGGCGTCCCACGGCTGGCCCATGCCATGGGTCTGCCTCGCAGAGCTGGGGCTCACTGGGGCTCACGGCCACTGCGCCTGGGGCTCTCCAGCACCGCAAACCGAACGTGAGCCCCTCAACACAAACCCGTGCAGGAAGCACTTGAAACGCATCCTTGGAGCACGAAGGCTGCTCACCAGGGAGTTAAACACCCAAAACCTTGTAGAATAATTGGATCAGCCTTTTTGTCTGAAATTTATGCAGAAAAGTAAATAACAGCATGGGCCGTTCCACGCCTTTTCTTTCTGTTTGAGACCCTGGAGGATGGCGAGCTTGCAAGACCCTGGGGGCTGCTGCGTGCGTGCGACAGCAGAGCTCCCAGAGAGGTCTGAGCAGCCCTTCACCTTGGAAAGACTTCCCCTTTCTGATCACGGATTTCTTAATTGCTAGCTGCTCTTGGAGACACCCAGAGCCAGCCAGAAAAGGTTCTCCTCGGTGGTGTCACAGGAGAAAAACCGCGTTAATTAACATCGCCAAGAACTTCTCTTTTTGCTTGGGCGAGATGTTTGGCTGCGAGGTTATAGCTAAAAATTCTACAAGAAGGCAAAAGGCTGCAGAGATCCTGTTTCCTCTTCACTTTTTCAAATTTCAGCAGATGGACTCACTGGGAACCGAGCGCTGCGGTGTGCGGCTGGGGCCCCCGCGCTGGATGCGTGCGGCGTGCTGCCACGCCAGCGCTCCGCTCCGCTTCGTGACAAAGTACGGCTCTTGTTGCCCTCTGCCACTTTTAATTGCGCTGCTCTTTCAACCACACGTAATAAATCTGGGCTGAGCAGCATGACAGCGACGCAGCAACGCGCTGCTGTCGGTCAGTCTCAGAACAGCCCACGGGACCCTTCCCGTGGTGTCCTGCACCCCTGCCCGGCTTTGCTCGTCTCCTTCCCACAGCCAGGACGGTGACTCCTGCCGGGCTACCTCCTGCCCTGGTGGGGACCGGCTCCTGGGCCAGCCTTCGCTTTGCTCCAGAAATGCATCTCGCGGTGCCTGCCAGAAGAGGGCCAGAAATGTGCAGATACATCGATACCACCCTCTGGTGTACCGGATGTTGAAATTCCTCTTTAAAACCCCAAGTACATAGATTTATCTAACCCTTGGTTGTGAAGAGATGCAGAGATTTTCACTGATTTCCCCCAGATGCTGTCCTCACCGTGGCTGACCCGGGGCCGGAGGGCTGAGCGCGCTGGGCAGGAAGGGGCAGCAGAGTGGAAACCAGTGCCAGCCCCGCGCAGAGCAGCGCGCTCCGTGCTGGGGTGTGGAGGGAAGCGCCCAGCTGTGCCCCGGTGCCACTGTTGGTTCGCGGCCGCATTTCACTCTCACCTGTGGGCTCTGCTCCCCAAGAGCCCCGAGGGTGCTGCCCCGCGCTGCTGATGCCGGTTGTTTTCCCGGTGTGGGGACGGGGATGCTGTGCCGAGCCTGCCGCACGCAGCTCGCTGCTCAAACGCTGCCTGTTGGAGCAGGGGGAAGCTCTTCGAACCCATCACGTACCCTGGTGAATCCTTCCCTGGTGAGGTTCCAATTACCTTAAGTAGCGGATGGTGTAGAGCGAGATCGCTGTTAGCCTGAAGGCTATCACTTAGACTTCCGCTAACTGGATCCTGCATTTGAAGATTACTTCGCTCCTGCGGGATGAAATCTATACATTCACTTAGCTATCACTTACAGATATTTTCCAGCTCGATCTGTACCTGCGTGAGGCTTGCATTTTACTGCTAAAAACCTCCAAACAGGACCTTCCAGGCTACTGAGTGCTGCCGATTTGTCCTGCTTGAGATAATCTGTATCTCTGTACGCAAACAGATTTTAGGTGCGTGTATACGTAGCTGGGGGATTTTGGGGAATGCTTCTTGAGAGGATAGTGTGGGATCTGAAATGCTGGGATAAATTTGAAGAGAATTTCAGGAGGATGAATTTTAAGGACATTTTGTTACACTTGCTGGAGAATTGATGGATCAGAATTTGCATCCTGTGTTTTGGAATGGGGCAAAAGAGATTTCTTGTGAAGGAAAGCAGGACAGACTTTCCTCGCACAGCGCGACGAGGCACGTGTCAGCACGCAGATTTAACTGAGCCAGCCCAACCTGACAAAGAACTATTCAAGAGATTTAAAAAAAAGAAAAGAAAAGAAAAGAAAAGAAAAGAAAAGAAAAGAAAAGAAAAGAAAAACACTTTTAAAATGCAAACTGTGTGAAGTGTATTAATTCACCATGGAAACGGAAAGCTTTTCTGAGCAGAAAGCATCTACTGGAGGTTTTTATAAATGTTTCTGTTACTTACATCTGAAAAATACTAGGTTTGACTGAAGTGGTATCTGAGCCCGAGGAGAATGCATTAAATCGGTGCTGTGCATCTGCAGGCAGCCAGGGTGGGTGTTCAGGGGACGTTCTGCTTTAAAACTGGCGACACTGAAGTGCATCGCTTGTTTTTTAATGCCAGTTCTGTGCCTCGGCGTTGTTACCGCTCCTTGGACCGACGCGTGCTTTGACCTCGCTTCGCTCCAGACCATTATGGGTTGCGCACCCAGCACAGCTAAGTGCTGGGTTAAATCCCTCGGGGGCGGCTGCATTTGGCAGTCGCTGGCGCGGAGGGGGCTCGGCCCCGGCCCCGGCCCTGGAGGGGTGCGGCAGCTGGGGCAGTGCGGGCGTTCGGGGCTCACGCGGCCGGCCCCAGGGCCAGCCGCCGGGGCCGAAGCACGCTTCACACAGCGTTTTGGAAAGAGCTACAGACGCCTTCAAGGCCTGGAGCAGGAACGCCAATTAGAAGTTACGACTTGTGATAAGTCACAAGCACACAGCTCATAACCGTGCTTTCAGAGGCTGTGCATGACCAAGTCAGAAGCGTGCAACGACGGCAAGAGCGGCTCGTGGCTCCCAGCGGCACGTGCCTGGCAGCCGCGAGCGGCCCGAGGCTGTCCCCGCGGCCCCGCGCCGCTGCAGCACAGCCCGGGAACGCGCATCAATGTTTAACGGCGGCCGGGCGGCTTTGCTTGCAGGCAAGCGATCCTTCTGCATGTTTTATAGGGTGAGCGGGCATCCTTACCTGGCAGGACACGCAGCCACCCCAGAGCAGCACCCGATAGCGTTGCCCACCCGAGTGACACGTTACGGGAACGTCCGCGGTCACAATAGTCGGCCGTGAAACGAACAGTGCTCCATTTAGGGAGGGACAAATTGTGAGCAGACGCTTTTAAAGAGGTTTGTTTGCTTCTATAGTGACTGAAACCTGCTCAGGGCTTTGCGTTCGGGAACAACAGCGTGCTTCTGTGGTTGAGTGAACACAAAAAAGGGTGAGCACAGTGAGTCTATTGTACAAATGTTTAAGAACTTTATTTTGCTTTTGTCAGCCAACTCCCAAGTGAAAGAACGTGAACAATCTTGCAAGGCTTGAAACCATGCACCTGTAAAATAGCAGCCCGAGCTGCTGTGGGTTGGTTTAAAGGATTCTGGAGTTGCTGCGATCCTTCTCCTGTTTGGGAAGTGCTATGAACTGTAATGACAAAGGAGATAACATCTTAGAACCGGCATAAACCTAGAATATTTTAATGGCTCGAAGTTTGAGTGGTTTCTCTAGAGTTTTGCACATCGTCCAGAGACCATTTAGTGTCACCTCTGCTAAACAGCCTGGGTGCACACAGGTTTCTGGGGAAAGTTAATTTTGTAGGACTTCTTCCAAAGGGGAATGGGGCTGCTTTCTTAAAATGCACCTAAAACTGGCTTTTTTACTGCGGGCACATCCTGAAATGTGGTGAGCCCACGACTTGCTCTTACTGCGAAGGGGACGATCCCGCACCACAGTCCTGGAGGTCTGCAACTCACCAAGGAGCTGGGCAATGGGGGCTCCCGGGTGGCCAGGGCCCGAAGGATGCGTGGCCAAAAATATTCCTCGTCCCTGTGAAGCGTCCCCATACCGGCTGCCAGCAGCAGCACGCGCAGACCTGGCCAGGCTGGCGGAGCCACGTGCTCGGACAAGCCACGGGCTGGCGGCAGGCGGCCACAGGGCCAACACGCGAAGGCAGAGTCCGTCCCCAGATGGGCTCTGAGGATGACAGGTGGTGTGTTGGTGGTGGACCGTCCAGCCCCACCGGGCTGTTCCGCCTGCCTGGGCACCTCGACTGGGTGTGATACGGCTGGGGAAATGTGCCGGTTGTGGAAGGTCTGCCCTCCCGCAGAGGCACCGGGCTCTTCACCCGGCCCCTTCCGACCCCTGTGCAGCAATCTCACTTATCGCACTTCCCTTTAAAACACGTCCTCTGTGTAGGACGTAGCGTAGGCGATTACTCTGCTTTTGAATGCAAAGTCTTTAAAATCCTGCATGTATTCAGAGTGTTTTTTGCCTTCCCCTTCTCTCCAAACTCGGATCTGGTCGTGCTCCTGAAGCGCCCGGTGCGATAATCTCCGTGTCAGCTCCTGCATTTCAAGCAAGAGGGAAACAAACACGATTCCAGCATCCCTTCCTTTAACATATTTTCCCCAAACGCCATTTGCTCAGCAGGCAGATTAAGCGGTAAGAGCCCTGTCTGTGTTCCCGTCTGGGGGAGATGGGGTCGCTGCGTTTCCCCGCACCCCATGACGCTGGAGGCTCCGTGGGGACGAGGAGCCGCGGGAGGGCTCCAGCGGCCAGCTCAGCCCTGGCGCAGCCGAGCCGGTGCAGACGCGGGTGTGCCGAGGCCGCATCCAGCGCAGAGCTGGGGTAGCCCACGTGTCTGCCTGCGTGCCGCCAGGGCGAGCACACGTGTGGCCTCACGTAGCCTGGAGCCCGCCGGCATTTAAAGCTTGAGCGAGCCGGCCTGTTTTTTCCCTGCTGTCCACCCGGACGCCTTGCTTTGAGCGCGTCCCGGCTAAACGCCCAGTTTTGCACGAGTTCATTTGCTGGTTTTTCAGAAGTGCCCTCCTTGTTTTTTGCAGCCCCAAGGCTGCTGCGGTGTGCGTTTCAGCCTGCTGACACGCGGGAAGCCGTACAGATGTTTCCATGAAGAGGCTGCGGCTCTTCTTTCGGGTTAAGCTCTGCGGCCACGTATCTAATTACAGCTTCGAGGCCGGCATAAGGTTATAGAGGGAGGAAGGCGCACGCTGGAAATCAGTTTAAATGATTTGAGGGCAGCGACTCAGCGCTCGGCAGTGCTCCCCTCGCGCCGGGGCGAGACGCGAGGATGCTGGCGGCGCGCACGGGCACCGTGGGGAACAAGAACGCCGAGGAAGCACTGAAGCTGAGGAAGCAGTCGGTGCTGTCCCTGGGGAGCCGGGACAGAGCCCCGCGGAGCGGCGCCGACAGCGGCAAGGACGCGCGGCTGAAGCCGCCTGCGGCGCAGCAGCGGGCGCGGAGGCTGGCGCTGCTGCGGGAGCTGGAGATGAGCTGGTACCTGCGCGTCTGCGAGCTCTCGCACGAGCACACCGTCGCGTACACCACCGGCATGCCGCACAGGTAGGTGGCTCCTGCTCTTACGCAGGAGAGGCTTGCACTCCTCGAAATAATAGTAGTGGTAGTAATAATAACGACGACGACGACAACAACAACAATAACAACGATAATAATAATAATAATAATAGACAGCTTTTTGGCTTTGTGGTTCTGGCATTTCCAACTGTTTGGGGGCTTGTTTTCCCTGCGTTATGATGGATGTGAGTTACAGCACCGAACATTTTGCAAACTTGTTTCTTAGCTTCCCAAACTTCTCACCTGAACCCACCCGTGATGATTCAGACTCGTTTCTCACAGCTGTTTTCTCCAAGTGACTGCAGTTTCATCCGAACTGGGTCCAGAAGTTGCTGCTGGTGTGCGAGGGCTGTGTGGGTGACACGAGATTGCGTGGAGGTGTCAGCCGGTCCCCCCCTTTCGCCCCAGACCCAGGCGCGTTCTTGATGGCCTGGGCCTCCAGAGTCTGATCTTGCTCCTTTAAAATGTCAGGGGATCTCGGCATTAGTGGAAATTAGACATACGGCTCTAATCTCTTGCCCAGACTAAGACCTTTAATGAAATAGGACCTAAATACAGGCAGATGCACACTGTTGTCTCAGTCTGGCTGTCCCAAAGAGCAGGAGCGGAGGGACGGGCTCTGCCGTACCTGCTGGGGTCGATTTTGGCGACTGGAGAAAGAGGGGTGTTTGTTCAGCTCACCCCAAGAGATGGGGCTGCTTCCAGAGGCTGGTCTTCAGCCCAGCTCCAAGCACAGGCACCCACAGCAGCAGGGATTTCAGCTTGGAAGTAGGGCAAAAATCCTCCCTAATCTCAGGGAACGGGGATGTTTGAGGTGCCTGGCGCAAACTGAGATCTGCAGCTGTGCTAGGGTTGAAATTAATTAAAACATCATCAGAATATAAATTAGAAACTGGATAACTCAAAAGGAAAATGATGGAAAACCGTGAGAGGTGGAGAAAGTGGCTACTAAGTGCAAAACTGTCCAACAACATGCAGTGAAGGCAGCACGAGCGCATCCGTTGGCTAGGACCAAGCCCTTCTCAGGCAGCTGCGGGCTGCAGCGTGCCCGAGCACAGCGCTGCGCAGCCGCGCACGGTGCCTGCTGCCCCGCGCTGCCCAGCGGCACCACGCAGCGCCCGACACGCAGGATAACTTCTGCGAACGGCAAGTTTCTCGTGGCGAGCTGCGCCAGCCCCTGAAACTCTAAACGGGTGAAACTGGTATGTCTAAAAACTGCAGAGGAGCTCGCAGAAATATTTCTTTGCCTTCGGTTCATCTTGCTTTAGAGATGAGCAGAGATGGATCCGACAGGAGGTAAAACAGAAGGGGATTTATTTTAGGAGCCAGGGATGGAGCGAAGGCCGGGGGAAGCCCAGGGCTGGACGCACGGCAGGAGCTGCATGCGGAGCTGCCCCTGCCTGCTGCCGGGCGGCCGCGGGAGCCCACGTCCAGTGGTCCATTAGTGCCCCGGGTCTGACGCCATGCTTGTAGGGAAAGGATAGCTGGGTAATCCACATTTCCATGCAAAACTCCTCTCTGTGACATTGAATTATAATCTGCTAAAATATGTTCCCTTTGGAGATCAGTCCTTGTTTATCTGCTTTGAAAGCTTTAAGGATTAGTTGAGTTCATGATATATCCATCACTTGATTGTTTAACTTATTTTTCAGATGCATTTGGGATTGAAAGGAGAGTCAGAAAATGGGTTGAGTTTTTAAAACGAGAGCCCAGGAAATCTGCTTCCATGGTGCCTCTCATATGCTGTGCTGGTCTCTTCTCTGGGAGCTGGTCCTGGACGGAGCCGGTCGCTTTGGCCCTGCTGGATTTACGTGGACCAGGGGGTGCTGGATGCCCCCGAGACTTGTGCTATTTCTCCCATCACTGCTCGGGGATGCAGACCCTGGGAACCAGAAACTTTCTGTTTGCTCTTGTAGCAGGATCGTTAGAGTCCTTCAGCTACAGCTGTTGAAAGGGGGGGAAGCCAATAAATTGCAATATTTCCGAAGACCGCAGTGCCACTGCTGCTGTTGGTGAGGGGTTGATGGAGAGTGTGAGTGGAGATGCAAATGTTTCTTTCTCCCTTCTCACCCCTTTTTTCCTACTGACCTGGGAACAGTACAGTTACATGAGGTGCTGCTCGGGCCTCAGGTGCAGCCTTGTTTTTCCCCAGCCTTTGTCATGCTGGCACAGCACGACCCTCCCCTTGCCGTGCCAGAAACCCAGACCAGCTGCAAACAGGCATCTCCGCTACCGTTCGGTATCGTGTGCCCTAACTGTGCGGATCTTGTTGTTAATAAGCCTCAGGCCGGAGCTGCCTGCGTGGTGGCACGAGGCCAGGCACCGGTGCTCACCGAGAGCTCCTCTCCTCCCCTGCCTGTGGTTCGTTCCCTTCTCCAGTCTCCATTTCCCTTGTCTGCTTGGGTAATTTTTTTCTGCTGGGGCTTTGACTGCTCCTTAGCCTTTGTTTGCTTATTAATTGCATCCTCTCAGGGCTTTGACAGAAAATAGCACAGTTTACAGGCCAGATAACATGAGTTGTGAGAGTTTACAATGGAGTGGAAGAAAGCAAGAAGTTTTAATGACTTGTATGAGAGATGCTTGCAGCATTCATCTGTCCAGCCCAAGGCCTTAAATAAACCCTGTGGGAATATTATTTTTTATGTTTGTTAGCCTTGGATTGAATCCCATACAAATATTTCTCATTATCTAAATATAAGACCTGGGAAACAGTGTCGGCGCTCTGTTCCCACTGGCAGTCCTTGCCCCGGAGGGTACTTGGCCATTGCAGGCTTCAGCCGATGGGAAAGATTGCTGAACCTGGCCAGAACCCGTCTGGGCACGCATTAAAAGGAGCCACTCGCAATACCACAAGGAACGTCAGGGCAAAAACCAGTGCTGCGTGGTGCCGTGCGCCCGCCAGGCGCCCCAGCCAGGCCGATGCCGTCGTCCCCCGGCAGCGGCGCGATGGCAGCGGGCTCCCCGCCCAGCCGGCTGTAGGGCGGGCGCTCCGAGAAGCCCCCGCGCAGCGCTGCCGGGCCGGGGGCAGCCTGCTGGCAGCTCCTCCCGAGGACCATGCATCTGTACAAGCCCGCCTGCGCCGACATCCCGCCCCACAAGCCGAGTTTGCAGAAACCGAGCGAAGCACTTCTGAAAGGTAAAAGGCCGAGTGCGGTTCCCAAAATCTGCCCTCCGGTGCCCGTCTGGGCAGGGAAGGTGAGCAGAGCCGCGGAGCTGAAGCAGCTGGAGAAGTTCCTGCACGTGCATGGGCTGTCGCTGCAAGAAACCGTCCGAGCGCAGACGGGGATGAAGTACAGGTACTGCCGGGTGCCGCGCGGGCGTCTGCGCGGTGGGCGTCAGCAGAAGCTGCGGGAAACTCCACTGGCAGGCGTCTGACCACGGCTGGGCTGTGTCCAGGAGGCTGTGCGCCCCGCCAGGCAGATTTCTAAAACCCAGAGGTGCTGTCTGCTTTTGTGGCTTTTCTTCTCTGAGCTATCTGAGCACTGCAAGAAGTTAGCACAGCCTTGAGCAATGGAAATGCATGGGCCCTCTTCTCCTGAAACTTGGAATTTGATTAGTCTCTTCCAACATTGGTTGGTTGTGCACAGTTACTCAAATTTGCATAGAACTACTTACTCTTTCTGATGCTTTAATGAAAACTCATTTATCTATGTGCAGCACCCGGCTCACGGCTGAGGAGCAGGTGCGGGTGACAGCAGCTTGTCAGTGCCGCGGTGGCTGCTGCCAGCAGCACGCCGCGCCTGCTCTGCAGAGGCACGTGGGACAGCATCGAGCACCGAGCCGTTCTCCTGCAGTGAGTGCCGCGGATTCGTGTCCGCTCTCTGCTGTGAAACTGGAGCAAAGGCACTGAGAGCATGAGAGCCGGAATCTGGCTTTGTTTGGGTGGTGGAATACGTGGCTGGTGTGCTGGCACGCACGAGCAGGACAAGGGCCTCGTCCGTGCACGGCAGCTGGCTCAGGGCACGGGCTGAGGGATGGTGGGTGAAGAAGACATCGGCATGCTTAGTCCATCGGTTGTCCCTCTGCTTTGTTTCAAAAGAGATTCATTTTAAAAGGATGACGTCCCCTACGGAAAGTAAATGAATTCCCTGTGTTTCTAGTGAGAGAAACTGTCTTCAAACTGTTTGTTTCGGATGGACTTCTGTCCATGGCCGGCCTGAGCTTAGAACTGAAATAAGATGCCACGTTTTCCTTTTCAATTCAAGCAGCACGGCCGTGCCACAGCCCTAGCTGCCGGCTGGGACATGCGCTGCGGCACCAGGAGACGTGAGGGCTCGGTCCTCTGCTGCTGCGCCAGCCGGGTGCCCAGGGAGTGAGCGGGGCTTGCACAGCTTCAGAGCCGGTGAAATACGTGGGCAACCGAGCCCGCAGTGCTCCTGCCAGAAGAGGCACGTCCGAAGGTGGTGAAGCAGCACCCGAGGGCTGCCGTGCTCTGAATGCAGCTGTAGCAGAAGCAGTGCTGGCGTGGCAGGGTTTGAGAGCAGTGATGCTGTCCCTGAGCGAGAGCCTCATGTATGCTGATTAAATGCTTTTTTTTTTTCTGATCTGGGAGCTTGCCTCCCTCCTAATGAGAATTCTTTTGCTCCCCTTCTGATGAGCTTAATGCCCTGTGGCAGTTGTGTTTGAAACGCTCGGCGTCAGTGTACAGACGGAAATTCCCATTTACCTTTGCCTATGATTTCTCTGCTCCTTCTGCGCTTTCCATGGGGTTGGTCCGTGCCAGACGTGGTTTAACACTTACAGTGCCCTTGCTGAAAAGCTCAAGTAGTGCCATAGTCACACCGCGGTCCCACAAGGCAGTTCTGAGCTGGTGTCCTCAGCTTCCCCCATGGGAGGTGGTCCCACAAACCACCCCGTTTTACGTGCCCCTCGCTGGTGGCTGAACCTGGCAGCTGCTGAGCCAAAGCCACACCAGCCCAAGCCAGAGGGGACCGCTCGTCCGGACGCGCTGCCGCAGACAGCGTGCGCAGCCTGGGAGAGAACACTTGCAGGGAGAGCACGTTTCTGTAGTGATGCCCACTCACAGAAAACCACAGTTAACGAGATTTTTGGGACTGTTTGGTGCTGCTGGGCTGGTGGGTGACTGCACTGAGGCTTTGCTCCCTGCCCAGACCTCTGGTCCCATGCCCAGCTCTAGCTCTGGCTCCGTCTGTCACCACCCACAAACCACGTCACGCGCGCCTTGGCTGCTTGGCTTATGGAACGGAGTGGTCTTCATGCATCAGAGCCTCTAGCAAGATACAGAGCACACATTTAATGTCTGTTGAAGCTGATGGATTCAAGCACATTCATACTCTTAAGTATGTGCATCTTTTGTAGTTGGCAGAAGCAGCTATAACACACTGCGTTTCACATAGATCACACCCAGGAGAAGGAAGACTTCTGCAGGGCGGCGGGCTGTGCGGAACATCTCTGATACACGGTGTGAGGACTTTCCAGTAGTCCTTATTATTTGGTACTTCTGAGTCCTATTTTCTGTCGATTTTTGATCTTCTAGCTTTAGACAGACACAAGCTCGCCCAGGCTTATTGTGAGCATGAACACTTTTCTTTCCCAGCGTGGCTTGGTTACCTCCCAGACCTTTCTTCCAATAGCTGTGGGTCTTGTCTAAAGACAGCACAATAAAACAAAACTTTTTTATGAAGAGCTATTTAATTATGTGTAGAAAGTAAAGAAGTGTTAACAAGAAGCACTAAATACTCATAAGCTGGTTTATTTATAGGGTGATTAGTTCTTTTCCCTTTCATTGCTTTTGCAAATACAGCTTAGTTCAGCCTGTTACTGACTAACTGAAAGTGCAGCAGTGCATTGGCTTATTTTGTTTCTGATGATAATAGCATTTCTCTCAGATGAAACACAATTTGCAAAGCCAATTTTGTGTCTTATTATCCAACAGGGTGCTCACTGCGCTGCTTTCTTCCACACACACTGTACTGGGTTTTGAGCTTTTAAAGACCGGGCTGTGTGGGCTGGATCTGTCCCCACGGCTGATGACTTGTGACGGTACAACTTCTGAATATTCTGCGAAGACGTGGTAAAACAGCACTTGGGCAGCTGTAGCTTGCTGTCAGGGAACCGTAAGGGAAATATTATACAGATGTGTTTTTAAAAGCACCCGGGCAACTTTTGCAAAACATGCTGTTGGCAGAGGTTACATATGGAAAGTATTTGTGGAGGTCGTGGGCTCCGGAGGCACGGCTGGGTTAACCCACGCCGCAGCAGCTTTTCCTGCCGGCGTGCTCCGTGCCTCACGTTGCAGCCGAGGAGTTCGGGGAGGGGAGTCCCCCGCAGCCCCCGGCGCGCTCCACGGGCAGCGTGCCCCGGCCTTCCCGCAGCAAGCTCGTCGGGAGCCCCCGGACTCCTGCATCCCAGGACATCCTACACCCTGCACTGGGAGCCTATGGGCGTCCTGCTCCTGCAGTCAGGCTGGACATCAGGGAAAATGTCTTTACCGTGAGGGTGGTCAAACACCGGAACAGGCTTCCTAGCGAGGCTGTTGGTGCCCCAGGCCCGTCAGCGTTCATGAGGCATTTGGGTAGTGCCCTCAATGCTTTAACTTTGGTTAGCCCTGAAGAGGCCAGGCAGTTGGACTTGAAAATCTTTGAAGGTCCCTTCCAATGGAACTACTCTGTTCTTTTCTTTTCTTTTCTTTTCTTTTCTTTTCTTTTCTTTTCTTTTCTTTTCTTTTCTTTTCTTTTCTTTTCTTTTCTTTTCTTTTCTTTTCTTTTCTTTTCTTTTCTTTTCTTTTCTTTTCTTTTCTTTTCTTTTCTATTCTATCCTATTCTATCCCAAGATAGCACAAGGATGCTATATCACCTTTATACTGCTTTGGTTGTCGGAGGTAATTAAAAACATGACACTGTCACCCTGAAGCTCTTCTAAAGGATGGGCCACCAAGCAACCGTTTTCACGTTCCCTTCGTCTTTCCTTCTCCGATTGCAACAGGAGCTGTCTGACACCGCTGAGTGCGCACGCGCTTGGGCGGCGCAAGGAGCGAGGCACTGCTGCTGGGGGGCCACCTGCAAATTGCCGGAGGCAAACTGATGGCAAACCTGTGCTCGCTCCAAGTTTTGTCCTGCCCCGAGTTGTTGCAGCCTCGGCTGGTGCACAAGGAGGACGAGGTGGTTTGTGCGGCTGCATGCAGCAGACAGAAGTCTCCCTGTTTGCCGGGGTGGGCGCCTGGGGGATGCAAAACCTCCCTGGCAGGCAGGAATGGAAGAAAGCTTTCAGGTGGGACCTTGCATGTTGCAAGACGCAGAATCTTGCTTCCCCCCGTGGCTGCTGTGTGTGCTGCCTGGCAGCAGCCCCGCTCCCATGCCACAGCCCTCCGTGGGCGGCCTGAGGCCGTGGTGCCGGGCGCTGCCATGTGCCGAGGGCTGGAGCAGCGCGGGCACGTCGGGACCCTGCGCCCTGCCATGCCTCCACAGGCAGCCGGCCGCAGGTTCTGGTCCTTCGCTTTGCTGTGCCCCGATTCATGCTGACCCCAGTTTTGTTCCCAGAAGGAAGGAGCCCTTCCCATCTTCCTCTTGCAGTACAACTTGGTTAGATTCAATTTCAGCTCTTTTCACGGTTAAAAATGTTGCCGTGACTGGATAGGCGACATCACTTAATTCTGAAAATTGAAAGTACTCCCTGCGGCTAGGTGCAACAGGAGGAAACGCCGGAGAACTCCAGGGACAAAGCGACGGCGAAGGGGCGGTGATTTGTACACCTAGTTTGATGTGTGCCTTACGCTGGTACAAGTCTGGGTCATGAAAAGCAGTAAGGGTGTGAAATATGCGGCACCAGAATGAACGTCATTTTTCAACTACATTGTTATTTACTTTGGAAGTATTACAGGAGATGAAGCATGCTCCGTTTGCTAGAAAAGCTCACCTTCTGGTAACCTGAGACAATTATGGTGCTTGGGTATAAGAGGTTCAAATCCTGAAATACCAGAAGGCTTTTGGTGAGGCCCGAGATTTTGTGGTGAGTGCTGAAGGCTCTGAGCGGTACGGGCAGACGTTACTTGGCAGAAGGGTGCCAGCGCCCTGCAGAAGGCCGGCTGCTGGCAGCCCCTGCGAGAGCCGTGCCCTCCCTGCCTGCGGCGGCTCCGCGGGGGCTGCCGTTCCTCGCTTCAGATTCCTGATGGAAACGTCCTATCTAAAGGCTGTGTTTTGCTTGGTCTAGCAAGTGTTTTTACTCTGTTTGAGAGAAGAAATAAAAAGTGGGAATAAAAAGTCCGTTTTCACAATGGCAGCAGGACTGCAGGGGATTTGCTGCGGCTGTGGGGGTGTCAGCATCCCCCAGGGAAAGCGTTTGGGAAAGTCGAGACTGAACCCAGCTGCCTGAGGCTGTCGGGGTGCTGAGCGGTGGGAGGACGCCGCCAAATTTTGGTTGTGAGTCCAGCAGATGAAAATGCTTAACGGAGAAAAATCACAGGGGCTGTACTCACCTGCAGTGCCTCCGAACCACGCTGGCTCCTCGGGAAGGAGAGCGTGGGTTTATTCTCGTCAGCTCAGTGGTAGACACAAAGGCAAACACCATTTTAGAAAGTGTAACACGCATAACAGCAGAATACTGTTTTTAATAATTCTATGGGAGCTGACATTGCATGTCCTGCATTCTGTGCTGGCCTTCCCATTTCTAAGGCACCCGGTAAGCGAGGCTACGGTGAGCAGAGGGCTCTGTGTGGTGGAACCGACCCTGCGCTGGGTGATTAGACAGCCTTTCAGCTTAGAAAAAAGATGACTGGCAGGGATTACAGCTCATGTGCTTAAAATCAGGAGCAGGTTGCAGCAAGCAATGCACTCTCTCCTGTAACACAGGAACCAGGGGGATGCAGATGAAATTTCTGGACAGCAGGTGTAAAACACAGTATAAGCTTTCCATGCACCTTGTCATTAAATTGAGGAACTCATTGTCATGTTTTGGATGCCAAAAACATGAGTGTGTTCAAAATGTTATTAGATACGAGGCGAAGCCATCGAAGGCCACTAAAAACAAAGGGCTGGATCTAATCTCTAGCACAGCAAATTTTTAAATCACCGACGGCAGGAAGCTGAGACGATGTGCTGGGAGAGGCAGCGCTGCATCGTCCTTCAGTTCCTTACAACCTGTTCCCAGCGCCTGCGCCCGACGCTGCCCGGCTGTGCTGCTGCTTCGCCCGATGCTTCGCCCGAGCCGCGACAGCGCTGCGCGTGCTCGTGCAAGAGGCGGCGGCTGCACGCGCAGGGCGGGCGCGGGTGCCACGCGCTCGCCAGTCCCCGTCTCTCCTCCTGGGTTTGTGCTTGTGCCCCCGTGGGGCTGCTGCAGAAGGGGGGAATCGGGAACAAGCAGTTGTCTGCAGCTGCTCTTCCAGGCTCCATTGGGCAGGCTGATTTCAGGCAATGAAGCTTTAAAGTGTCTAATCGTTAGATGGCAAAATAGACGAGACCGCTTGATGTGGTCCTATAATCTGCGGTGTAATCCAGCCCTAATCTGCTCATTTCGGAGCACAGCTGCATTATATTTATTGGAATACAGCTTACAACGTTAATATTTTCCCAATTCCTGTGCAGATTTATTGTGAGAGCTTGCCCAGCTGCGTCCTTTGTTTACCACCAGCTGTAAATTTTCATTAGTGTTTTTTTCTTTTTAAATCTGTTCAAACTTCACTGCCTGCTCTCTAGTGCAATGGTGATTGCAGATATTCCCATGTACAGCCTTTTTCCAAATGATTTCTCTTTCCACTTGCTGCCTATTGTTCACGTTACTTTCATACAGTTCCTGCCCATACTTAAACTAATGCGGGAGGACGGTCGCGAAAACAGCGGCTGCGTGTGGGTAAGGAACTGGACAGGGTATCCACGGGTGTGTACAGCATTTGCAGCGTGGTCCTTCCTCCGTAAAGTAAGAAAGCACGGTTCACCCCGTCACGGAGCGGCTCGCCACGCAGCGTGCAGCCGAGGCCGGTCCCCGATGGGGTTTGCAGCAGGAGGAGCTCTTCAGCCGTGCGCAGCGCCGGCTGCCGGAGCGTGCAGCACTGGTGCTGCTGCGACGGCCAGCAGCGAACACGTGTGTGCGCATGCACACGAGTGTGCCCATACACACGTGCACACAGTCTGCTACGAAGCCCTCTGAACTCACCCCAGCGAGCACATCCACTCTCAACATGGGTAGCAAAGCTGCGTGGAAGCTCAGCGTCACGCCGCCGTGCTGCCGCAGCTACTCGCGCCTTTCTGTGGAGGGCTCCCAGCACCGTAGCTGCTGGGCTGGCGTGGGCGACGATGCAAATTTTGTGCTCCCTGTCGCTAGCCACAACAGAAAGCCACTGCTAGCCTTCCCCTGCGTGCAGAGACTCCGCTCCTGCTGGCGCCGAGCAGCAATTTGCACACTTGCTTCCGTTCTCCGCGCACCTCCCGGTCCCGGCACGCTCCAGCTCCACGCCGGCGCTGCGCCAGGCGCCGTGCCAAGGGCAGGGTGCTGGCTGGCAGCTGGGGGGTTCGCAGCTCCGCATGCGGGCTGGTGGGAAGCCCCCAGTCCGTGTGCAAGCCCTGGGACGGGACTCGGTCCGTGCGGCGCTGGTCAGAGGGCCCTGGCCCCGGGTGCCCGTGGGCTGAGCCGGCTCCACGCGGGGCTGGACCTCACTGCACCACAGCAGGGGATCGCTGGGCGTCGTGTTTAGCAAAACGCAGCCAAACCTCCTCTGCCAGCTGGCAGCATTGCTGCTTTGCTACAAGGCTTTGTCCCTTCGGAAACAACCACTGCGATGGGCTCTGCCAAGGCTTTGAAGAACACGTTTTGTGCAGCGTCAGCTTCAGCAGCAGTCTGGGAGCAGGGCTCTGTGTGGCCAGCCCCGCAGCCATGGCTCCCAGTTTGTCACCACAGATGGCTGCGATTTAGATGGAATAAAAATTCATTATGGTCCTCATACAGATCCAATACTGACGCAACGGCAACCCTTTTGCTTGGCTTCATTTAAGAAAATAACCCAACACAACGACAGCTGCTCTTTCAAAGTCTCTCTCCGCTCCGGCAGTCCCTTCTCTGCGTCTCCCAGCGCCTGCCCCGAGCGCTGCCCTCACCCCTCCTGCCCCCGCCCCGCCGCAGAGCTCCCCGTGGGCGTAAAATGGCCCTTTTGGGCCCCGGAGGCACAGGTCTGTGACTCACTTTGTGCAGAGAGCATTCTCTTCATTACTGATTCTGGTTTGTACGCTGATGATTTTTATCCGTGACTTTTCGTTGCATTCAGAATTTATCCCTGAATTCCCCAGCAGAGTGTGCAAGCCTGGGGTAAGGTAAGGAGGAACCGTGATGGGAAATAGGATACGGTGTCCAGCCTAGTGGATTCCGAAGGCAAACTATTTACGATAAAAAGCACTGTTCTGAGACCTAGGGAGAGTGGGCAGACTTCAGCAGAACCAAAGGGCGAGTGCCTGAGAGGAGGTGAAGCTGTAACACCATCCCAGCCAGGCTGAGACGTAACTTCAACACTCAGCAGCGGCACGCTGGGCCCCCTCACCGTCGGATTGTGCTTTCTCCACTTTCTCAGAATTATTCCAGCACCGAGAAATGTTGCCAGGTCGGGGAAGTGCCTGGCAGTTTAGGTGGTTGATGCCCGCCCGAAGCAGGGCTGTGGAGAGCTGCTGTGGGGCTGCCGCGCGGCACAGCTCCCGGCTGCCTCCCAGGCCAGCTGCCGCCTCGGTACGCAGGGTGCTGGGTCAGGCCGTGCCTTTCCCTCCGGGCAACCCATCCTGCTGGTGCGAGCACAGACGGCTTACACGTGCTCGGGGAGGGGATGCTTCGCTGGGGTCAGGAGTTGCTTTTTTTTGGCATTTTGGAAAATGACCACCTGCGCTGCATCTGTTCACCCCGTGTTTTTCACCCATAGCGAGGCGACCGCTGTGCGGGTGGCACCGCAGGCAGCTGGGCTCCATCCACGTGCGCTGGTGCTGGGGGAGACCGACTTGAAAGGCAACTTTGTTCTGTGCCACAGCTCTGCCAAGTGCCTGCTGCAGGCCTGCTACCGGCTGATAAGCTTTTTTTTTTTTTAATTCTCAGTGCTCGATTTCATAGTTGCTTGGCTTCATCCCCATACCAGAAAGACTTGAGAAGGCGACGCTGCAGTGTCTGTGTAATTCCAGCAGCGCAGCGCTCTCTGTCCTGGTGTGGTTTGTGAAGTCCTTAGGAAGCGTGTCCAAATACTCTGGAGATGGCTTTGAAACCAGCAGCTGTCTAGGCTAGTCGCGAAAATAAATCTGAGTAAGTCTCAGGGTAGCTGTAGGTGAGGTGATAACTGTTGGGAGAAAAGAAAAGGAAAAAAAGAGAGAAATGATGGAGCAGTGTGAATTGCAGTAGTTAACATACAGAGCACGAGCTCTGGGGTGGCTTGTGCTGGAGCCCAAGCCCAGGGCTGGTCACACAGCTTTGCTGGACGTTGCGATGCTGAGACAAGAGCAGGAGGCATCCCTGGGGTGCCAGAGCACCAGCATCTCGATGCTGAAACGCTCCCGGCGGAGGCACCTCCGGAGGCCCTGGGCTGCCCGTCCCCGCTGGCTCGTGAAACGCAGGGTTTTCACTGCAGAAAAAGACCCCCGCAGACTGCCGGAGCGATTACTCTTCTCCCCTGAGCACCCGATGAGAGGTGCCGCACTTGGCAGTACCTGGCGTTCCCCTTGCGGGTCCCTCTGCAAACTGCACGGGCGCCACGCCAACGCGCCAGCAGCGGCTCCGCGCTTTGGCGACTCGACAGCCGGAGTGACCCCGCAGCACCCCGAGGTGCGTCCGGCCTCAGTGGCAAAGACAGATTAAGCACCCTTTGCAGGGCGCTCTGGAAGTGAAGAAGAAAAATTCTTCTCTTTAGCCCAGGGGACCTGCATAGGAGTGGGGGGACACAAAGAGCTGTTGGAGTCCCCGCAGCCCCTGGCTGCTGCCCTCCTGCCGGTGCCGGAGAGGCCGCGGCTCCGGCAGGTCCCACCCATGGCGCTGGGATGCCGGGTGCCCACACGGGGCGGTCCTGCTGCCTCCCCCGCCGTGCCGCAGGTTCCAGAAGTCTGGAAATCCTTGCTTTTTAACTGGAAATGCACGGTCCTGGCCGAGCCGCAGAGGAAGTGCTGACGCAGCATCTTTCGCTGTATCAAATTCCCCAAAGAGGGGCCTGGCAGTAAGAAAAGGTAACTATGACATTAACTGGGCTGAAGATCATTTCTTGGGGATCTGCTGCATTTCAGGCAATGCCACTGTTCTGGGTGCTGTGCTATGCTCCGCGATGACTAATTCCAGCAGATGCTTCCAATTATTTTGGGAGCACAGGTCAGTTGGAAGCGCTTTCTCTCCATCGGACAGCGCGAGGGCTGGTGCCAGCCCGCAAGGCAGGCTCGCAGCATCAGTCGGGTCCTCGCCCTGCTCCCCTCCTCCAGCCATCGGCACCGCCGGTGAGCTGAAACAGAACCTCAGGGGTATCGCAGGAGAAGTATTAAAATTAGGGGAAAAAAAAACTATTTAGGAAGAATATATTTTAACAGCGCTTAATATTCATTACTGGTTTAAATAAAGTAATCGTTGGTGGAAACACTCAGCCGACTTCAGCGAAGGTGGCCATGCGCGGGTCTGCTTGCGCCACGCCAGCCCGCCAGGGGCACAGCCGGCACCGGCAGCGGCTGGAGCGAAAGCTGGGGTGTCCTTGCGGTGGGACATCTGCCGTGGGGCTCGCGGTTGGAAGGAAGCGCTGTGAGCTGCACCGTCTCGCACAGCTCGCCCTTGTTCTGAACCCCTGCCAGCGCATCTCAGAGAGTCAGAAGTTATTGTGCGGTAATTAGTCATCCATCTGCTGTAGTGCGTCCCGGAAAAGGACAGAGTGGGGTTGTTTATTATTCAGCATCGAAGACTCAGACCTTAGCAACATATTTCTTTATATAAGTCAGTTTAGAGTTTTAAGCTGTTACAAATTATGCTCGGGTGGTATTTGACGTGTATGGATAGCAGAAAAATGTACGTAATTGCCTGAAATTTACTATTCAATAAGCACAGACAAGTCGAACACCATGGTTTGGGCTGAGCTTTATATGGAATAAATGTACTGATCATGCTGTGCGAGGAACCTGGGGAAAACGTGCGTTTTCTGTGCGTGTGGTCTGGTACACGGCAAAAGGGAAAAAAGCCGGTTTGTCACATGCTGCCAGCCTCGCGCATCTGTCTAACTCTTCACCCTGCTTGAATTATTTCACATTTTAAAGGTGGAAAAGCCAACGGTGGGAATGCCCGGTGCAGAGCGCACACCCGCGGGGCGCCCGGCCTGGGGTGGGGGTGGGAACAGCCCCGGTCCCCAGCGCTGCTGGTGCCCAGTGCCACCAGCAGCTGCAGCATCGCCAGTCCTGCCTTAAACGCCAGCTCTGGGAAGGCGCTGCTCGGGAACCGGGTAGCAGGGCTCAGAGCGGCCACATAGCCTGGGGACAAAACCAGGTATCCCCCCATGTAGAGCAGAGGCTGGAGTCAGCAGGTTTTGCTTCAAGAGAGCCAGATCTAGCTTGAAATAGGCCTGAACTCTGTCCAACATTTTAGGTAGTCAGACAGAAAAAACGGCTTGGCATATCTCGGGAGAAGATCACAGTATCTGAACGGGACAGAACGGAGCTTTGTACAGCTCTGAGTGCATTAGTCGGGTGCACTAAAATAATGGTCATTGCTGGACCCCATCTTGGATGCTTTCAGTCATCTGCAAAATAAAAGAGGTCACATGGAAAAGCTGACTTTCCTGTTGTGGAGTAGGGAGCAGTGCAGTGCACAGGGCTACAGACGCTGCTGGTGGATGCTCTCTGCCTGCAGAGTAGGTGACTGAGTGATTGAATTGGGCACCCACGTTAAACGCCCTCCGTGCGAGGCCGTGCAGTGACAAAGAGGCTGTGTCCTCGCGGTGAGACACGGGAAGCTCCGCGTCTCAGAGTCAGTACCAACCCTTCCACGTTATGGAGAGTGACTCTTTCTTTAATGTTGCGCAGAGCCAGATAAATCTTACACAGCTCTTGTGCAGCATCCCGCGCCCTCGCTGCCCGCCGCCGGCACCCCGTCAGGTTGTGGCGGGGCCGCGGGCGGTGCGGGGCCACGGGCTGCAGCGAGCGCGCGGCTGGAGGCACGCGGCGCAGCCTCCGGGCCCAGATGAAGTCACTCGCAATTCCTGCACTGAACGCTTCCTGCCGGCAACCCGCTGACCGGCTGCTGAAGAATTAGATCCGAAAGCTAGATGGGAGCTGGCTCTCGAGTCCCTCATGAGCGGGTCTCTGTAGGATGTACGAATTGCAAATAAGAGAACCAAAACCCCACAAAACTCCTAATCAGGGAATTCTTTGAATAACTGTGTGTTATGGGTGTCTTTTCCAGCTTTAATTTTTAGCAAGATACCTTTAAGATAAATTCCATTGCACAAGTAGAAAATGCAGAAATTACGTCTTTGTTCCTTTTCACGTTTCTTTTGCCAAGGAGATTGTTCTGCAGTGGGTTCGGCTGTGCCGCTGGGCTCTTACGCCGAATGCCACCCTGCAATACTTCCAACAGCGATGCTGAGCTCGGGGAATTGCTGCGGCCCCAGGAGCAGACACTGAGCTGTCGGCATCCCTTAGCTGCCTGCTGCTGCACCTGCGCTGGCGTCCCCGCAGCTGGGCGCTGGAACTGGATTTGGGAAATTGTTGGGAATGGGCAAATTTTCCCCTTCTGTGCTACTTATTTTTAAAAACCTGTTTCTGTAGGACAAACTTGTGCAGCTGTGGCATCCTGCTGGCATCCTGCTCGACTCTAATTAGAATTAACTGAAACTACTGTATTTTCATGCCGGTTTTGATTTGTTTATCATTTCTTCCTACCCCGAAGAACCTGTAATACGAACTCAAGGGTTATCCCTATGCGACAGCTGGGCAGCATTTGCCATCGCACATCTTTCGTCCTTGGGGCTGGGGCGACGCTGCGTTACTTTTACGCAGGGGTTAACGCAGCACGTGTGCCAGCAAAAACGCTGCCCTGGAAGAGCCCCGGTGCCATCCCCGTTTGCTGCCCGTGGGCACTGGTGGAGCACGGGGCACCCACGCTGCCACGCTGCCCAGGCTGAGTGCTGAAAATGTGCTGGAAAGATGTTTTTTAACTAAAAACATTTAATGGGAATTTTGATCGGTCTCCCTCAAGTGCAATTACAAATGTAAATTTAAGCTTTTCATGTGAAACTGGTAAAAATATGACAGCTGCTTGCACGATAAGCCCTGGTTTTGTTCTGCAGCTCGTTTCCTCGTCAAGCCTCCGGCTCCAACTCTGGGGCTTTTTCCCGCTCTCCTGAGCGGCTGCGCTTGCCACGCACGCTCGTTATCTCGCCCGTGTTCGTATCGGACCAATTTAGGGAGATGTAATGGAACTGCTGCCATCAGCAGTAATTAGCCCAGCAGGAAACCTGGTCTCAAACAGCTTTGAGACGGAGTGGAAATGCTGAGAGATGAGCACGGGCTGGGCTCATGACCAGAGCTTCCCACAGCCTGGTGAAACTTTTACAGGGACGTAACATGAAATTTCACTGAGCACTTCCTACTGTGCTGAGGAAAAATTACCTCGTGGAAACCTGACAGTCGAGGATTTTGGATGGTGCGTGAAGATGGTTCCCATGATGCTGGAAGCGGCCGCCTGGAGCCTCTGCTCCGGGCCCTGGGGGCAGCTGTGGGCAGAGCCGGGTCGCTGCAGCGAGGCCAGGTCCGGCCGCTTACACAGAGAAGGTCACTTTTCGGGTGGGCAGGCTCCGTGGGCAGAGCTCTGCAATTCCCGCGGCCACGCTTCGGGGGAGGATCGTGCCATAACTGCATTGCTGGGGGAGTTTTTGCCCTTCCACGAAGCTTTCTAAGGTTTATCTGAACCAACAGTACTGCATGTGAAGTCCCGCTGAGCACCTGTCAAAGTGTCCAACATGGTTAAAATGATATTATAAATGCTGAAATCCTATTTTTAACGTGCCTGTAGGCAGCTGCTTTCTCTGTCTGGCTGTGTTTCACCAGCTGTGGCCCTGCCCTGGGCGCAGGGTGCAGGCGCGGTGCTGCCCTCCCGCACCGAGTGATGCGCCCAGGGGTTAGTTCTCTGCCAGGCTTCTCTTTTCTGTTGCTTTCTGCTTTCTTCTCCCCAAGTCCTGTAACTTGCATGCAGCCAAGAAACCTCACAGTTACAGGTGGCACGAGGTGCAGCGGGGCAGTTGTGCTCGCCAGCTCCCTTTTCCCCGTACGGAGCAGAGGGAAAGCTGCAGAAGCAGCAGCAGCGATGGTCACAGTGCAATGCAGTGCCTGGTGCTTAAAGGCTGCGGCGCATTTTATACCGAACGCCGGGTTGTATGCTGGCTTTGCTTTTGTGCAGAGCACTGTTGTGGTTGAATGATTCTCCAAAGCTCCTCTGGAGCTGCCCAGCCGATGTCCCACAGCACAGCGCAGAGAGAATCTGTCTGAACAGAACCAGAGGGAAAAGGCTGCTTCGGAGGGAGCGGGAAAATGGCTCAGATTATGCATTTAATGCTGCCTGTAACTATGTAGTGTCATCTTAATGCTGATATTCGGGCTGTCGTGGGGAGCAATGACAGCCGTCAGCTTCTACTTGTGCCTGGCATCGCCATGGCATCAGAAGCAGACAACTGGAGCTGCCCCCACGGGTTTCCAGCCCCGCAGAGCCGCGGGGAGCCTGGTGCCGCTGCCCGGGGGCTCTGCCCCGCTCTGGGGGACGAGCGCTGGTGGCCGCTGCTCCCTGCCCCTGTCTGCGAGCCCTGCGGTGGTGCCCAGCCTGCAGGAGGTCCCAGCGCCCGGCAGAGATGCCAGCCCCTCCGTGGGGCTGGGCAAAGCCCCCCGTGGGGCTGCGAGGTGTGAGCGGCTGCGCGAGCATCACCCGGCACCCGCGCCCGGTGCATGCGGGGCGGTGTCGAGTGCAGCAGTGGCCTGGGATGCATGGGGGAGGCGTTACGGCCATAGTCCTATTGCTGCTGTGGTGTTAAGCTTACACAAGGTTTTTTTCTGGTATTTTGAAATATAAATTCAATGCCTGCAGCACAGTGATAATGTGAACAAGGAGTTGCTCCTCCCCCCCATATGATATATATACAGCGACAATTTAAACAAAAAAATAGCTAAACTGAAAATAACTTCTTGTGTTGCTGAAGAGGAAGACTACAAGCGAAGAAACTTTGCCGAGGGGCTTGTCTGACCTTGGTGCTGGCTGGGGCTGCACTCGCTGCTGTGGTATGTTTCTGCCTTCTCTTGGCAGTGAAGGATTTCAGTTAAAGAGCTTAAAATGGCTGAGATGGCATCATTATTTGTGACCTGGATTGGTTTAGCACGCAGAGATGTGGGTTTATGCAATTGGCTGCCTGCGGCCAGTGCCCAGGTCTGTTCCACACAGCCAGCGTCCTCCGAGCACTGCAGCCCCTCTTCGCCTCGCCGCTGGGCCGCTCCTGCCGCCCTGGCACGCACGGGAATGGGTGGTTCGGCTCGAACAGGAGCCTGGCAGCTGCCGAGGTCCCTGCAGCGCCTGGGGATGGGGCAGGGATCTACGTGAGGCAGGCAGCCTGGGCTCCCACCCGCCGGCCCGGCAAGCGGCAGTGGCTGACTGCAGCGGGAGCTCTCCAGGCGCTTACGGAGCAAGATGCAAAAATACATCTGATGTGTAACCTCCGGCAGCGATAATCTTGAGACCCCATCTCAGGCTTGAAATACATTTTGGGTCACGCTGTAATACCCTAAGTTAGATTTCAAGTTAGTGTGTTTGCATAACGATTTAAACCATACAATTTTAATTTTCTCGGTAAAGATGCGACCCTTCAGTGAAGCGCAGCCAGGGCTGTGGCCGTGGGCAGCCTGCGCAGCTGGCACTGGCCGAGGGTCGGTGTGCAGGGCTGCTGCAGCTGCCCGGGCATGGGCTGCAGGGGGGAAGAAAGGGCATTGGTTTTAAGGCTTTTAAACTAAGGCTGACGACCTTACACCAGATGAGGCATTTCAAATTTTAACAGACTTTGGTCTAAGAACAGTCTCATCAGGAGCAGTTGCTCCTTGGAGTCCCTCTATGCGACAAGGTGTGGATGGCGGTGGCAGTGACCCCAGGGCTCGTGCCTCTCAGTGTCACGCTCTTTTGGGTGTTTAACAGCATTTACTTGTGATCTATAACACTAAGCTATTGACGATGTGCGTAGAAGCTGTTCTGAAGCTAAATCTTGTGTCTGAGATGGAGACTCGCAGAGGCCCGTTAGTTCAGTTAGCCACTCCTTAGCTTAGATGTTTGCCCCAACAGGCAGCCCCGCTCCCCTCCACCCCAGCCTCGCGTGCAGGCGTCCGTCTCCCCCGAAGTCGCGCCCGACGGCGAACACAGGGCCCCGCTCACGGCCGGCGGCTGTGGCTCTGCCGTGTGATTCATTGTCGATCACCTTCTGAAAAATACCGTGGAGTGACTTCCTTCGCTCTGATTCAACGCTCTCATCTCCCAGGAACCGCGCTCCCTGCCTCCAGAGCTCCTCCACGGCCGTCCCTCCGACGTCCCCCCGGCCCACCCGCTGCCGCCCCAGCC
>VXAL01008787.1:17887-40637 GCA_013399475.1 Chauna torquata
CTGCCATTTTTTGCAAACTTACCTTTCAAAGAATGCTGACTGTCAGAAATCTCAGCACATGTAGTATCAGATTGTTCTAATTTTATGATCATCATAAAAAAATTTAGCACGTTGTGAAACAGAGACTACACAATACCTAATGTACAAAACTGCTTTGTGAAGATGTCCCAAAATTTCTGTGTATTCAGAGCTGACAAAACAAACATCTGTACTATTGAAACACTTTGGTAGATAATGAAAAATGATTGAAGATTTTTATCAAGACAGCATCACATACCTTATCAGTAACATGTATTGCTGGATCATACACTATAGAAGTCCTTCAGGTTGAGATCTACAATGGAAACAAATATTAATCAAGTTATTTTGCTTAGTATGGCTAGGAACATTACGTTGCCTTGATGAGTAATTAATTTAGTATTCCCAAGGAAACCTTTGAAATAAGGGACTATGGTTAACCTTCTCTCCACAACAGTCAGTTAAGTACACAGAGTCCTGGGATGCCAAACAGTCTATCAAAAGAATCATTCTGTGCAGTCACCAATGTCTCTCACACAGTTGTTGCCATGGCCCAGCAATGAGGTGGGTTCCAGGGGCTTCTACAGATCTTTTATTCCTATTTCTTCAGGCTCTACAGTCTTTACAATAGGTGATTTTTTGCTTAGCCTCATCACTAGTACCCCGATAGAAAAACATGGCATAAAATCCTCGAAGTCCTCAGATGAGACATTTCCAGGCACGGAAATGGACATTTCCATCTGTTAATTACTTTGCACACTTTGATATTTTATTAATAAATCCTAGTATTAGTTGCCTAAAATTTTCAACAGCAAATAATGTCATAAGTTCATTTTAACAAAACAAATTCTGTTTTCCAGCCTTTCCAGAGCACCTAGGTAACTGTTCATTGTTCACAATGTTTTTCACCCCGTGGGCCACAGATCAATGGCAGACCAAAACCCATCATAAAGTAGTCTATGAAAAGAATACAAAAGAAATCCAACAAAGAAACTATGCATATGTATTCCTACACATGCAAGAAAGCAAGCAAAGAGATGCAGGGGAGAAACAAATATAATAAATATTCAGAGTTCAGCAGGTAGTGGCCATTGTACACAAGACTTTCCAGTACCAAGGGAATAATATTGTTGCATATATTTAAAATACCAGTGTGCAAAACAACCAAAGGGCAGGAAATGCCTTTAGAGCCCAAGCCCACCAGACACTTACACCCTGATTAAACCTAATATCTTGCAGATAGCTTTGCATAGGCTTTTTTCACTCCTGTAGGATCAGCATCACCAGGTAATACTTTCAGTCTTTTCAGTGGCAAAGTCTCTATTGGTAGATCTAACCCAAAAAGCTCGTCACTTCTCTCCTAAAAAAATTTAAAAAAAAAGAAAGAAAGAAAGAAATGGCCCCAAGCTTTTAAATTCAAAGCTAAGAAATATATTTGCTTCCACTCTCATTTTGTTTCAAAATGACAGAATCCCCTAAAACTACTGTGAGGGATTCTTAACAGTAATGATGCCCAAATATTTAAAAGACCAAACAAGTGATATGAGACTAGGCAAGGAGTTATATTTGTGTAAGTGAGAAAGTTCCAATTCTGGATTTTATTATATCTTGCACTCCACTGGCCTCCACTTGCACTATAAGGCAGTGTAGACACTGTTCTCTGGTATGGGATGTGTGTGTGTTCATCCCACATCCTGTGTGAATCTGTTGGGATATATGACAAGGCCATATACAGTCCTTTCCTCCCTCCTGGAGCTTTGTGCTGAATAGCTTGGCCAAACCTAGAATCATGCTGCTGGCATACAAATGGCACTGGAAACTATATCACACTAAACTTCACTGCCACGTTTCCCATGCTGCTTTAGAAAGTCAAAGGAATCCTTTTATCATTTTGAGTCTAACTGAAGTGAGACAGGGACAACTCTAAAGGTTATACTTTCTGTTCTGTTCATAGTCCTGACCTCCTTACCTCATTTCCACTATTAATAGATTTGCATTCCTTAAGCAATAAATGAGGCTAGTCTTGTAAGGGGAGTAGTATCTTTTAATAGCTGTACTGAAATAATTGGAAAATAATAGAGAGGCTTGTAGAACCTAAAGGAGTGGGTTATGTGACGAATACTCTTCTGTTTTCTCCTGCTAGATTAGCAGGTCTAATAAAAGATAATATATGTTACCTCTCACAAATCCTCAGTCCATCACATCTGCAACAAACCTGCTTTAGACACGTGACAGTTAACAAGCCAGTTTAAAACTGAGAGGAATAGCTTAGTACTATAAGATATACACGTCTTTCAGTAACATTGTAAAGTTCCCCTGGTTGATTAAACGTTTTTTAATGGATTGAACATAACCAAATAAAAGCCTTTCTGTATTTCCTTAAACACCAATTAATTCAAATTTTCAGTTGTACCTTTAATTCACATGAGTTTCAGCCAGTTTCATCCTCGGGACTTCCTACAAATCTTGTATAAGTGATAAACTTCAGCAATACCATTAAATCAAACTCTTTTAATATAAAGCCCATAATTTCTGTATTTTTTTGTTTACAAAGGACAAAATTTATTATAACTAACTCCTGCCATCCACAAGTTAGGGTCCTAAACTTACCTAGTCACCTGGGTTCTCCGGAAGAGCAAGAGACAAACACTTTGAGAGGATGAATGACTTGTCCAGGTGTCTAAGATAGGTATGCACAACCACCACCTGAAAGCCAACCTCTCTCTTCTCTGATCACACAAGGAGCCAAGATAATTTGTTTAGCCTATGGACTAAACGCAAGGGTCTAGTCCCATTTGAGATGCCCTAGCATAACCACTGGTGCTCCAGAAGAGAAAAGATTTCCCCTAAGTCCTGTGTCATACCTGCCAGCCCTATGTCAAAATCTTAGAAAATGCAGGGCATCTCAAACAACACTGTAGGGCATCCGGAATGGCACTACATGTCTTTGTTTAGGCAACTGATTCCTGCTGTAGATGTCTAACTAGGAGAATGTAAAATTAAATGAGAGATACTTCAGCCACAGGAAAAATAGCAAAGTTTGTACAGTTAAAAGATTTTCAGGATAACAATATAAAGACAAGATAGAGAAAAGTACAGAAAGCAATTAAGGTAATGAAGCTCCTTCTTTCCTGCTAAGGCAAAGAGAGATCTTTTCACCTTATCGCTTCTATGATCAAAGTTACCCTTCTCCCTAGCATTCCCTACTTTGGATGCTAAGGAAAGAGCTTGCATTGTTTTAAACTACTTTAACCAGTATCAAACCAAACTTACCTTAAAGCTGAGGAATGTGTTTGTTTTCACACGGTTAGAAAATACTTTGTGTTTTTGTCCTGCAGCACTCTTGCTGTCACTAAAAGCAGTGTTAAGCACTCTCTATTTGCAAATTCACAAAGCCATGCATACCTTCATGAGACCTGGCACTCCACCACAATCAAAACTATGTTTATAATTACTCATAATCTGTTGACTTGATGTGAATGGATAGCACAGGAGAAGTCATGCTTGCCTTTGCATTTGCAATTGCTTTCAATGCTCACTTTTAAAGCAGGATTTTGCAAAAACACAGCATTTCCCTACTGTTAAAATCTTAAATATCTCACCTTTCCTCTGCTCACTAAGAGAAAGAAACCTAGATTCTACGCTGCTTTATTTGAGAACTTCATGGACGTGCAGTTCCTGAATGCAGGAAGTTGGGTTCAAAATAGATTTCATTTCATACTTTGGACATTCGTCTTGATTAGACTATTCTGCATCTAACTTATTTTAAAAGAGGTGTTAAAAACCACTATCAGATTTCCAAATCTAGTTCACACCCTTTGGTATGCTAAGAATTTCAATATATCTCACACTCCATACTTTACTGTCAGAGTTATGAATTCTGCATTCACAACCTATGCTTGTTACTAAGTATGTGATTTAATAGTCAAAAAGAGAACTGCTCTACATCACTTTATATAGTATAAGCCATGTGACAACCATTTCTGTCCTGCAGAATGAATCAGGAATGTCTGCTTTTATTCATTGCAACGTGAGTGTTTGAAGGCCCTGGAATTATAATCCCATTTTAAAACCACGTTTGTCTAAAGACATTTGTTTCTTTTCTAATATATGATAAGAATGTAGTAAATCTAACAGACAGGACATAAAACAGATGTGAACTATGAACATTTCCTTAGAAAATGTGGGATGACATAGGAAGAGAGAACGCCATCTTCCAGGCTTCATGATACTTGCCCCAGTTCAAGAACAGATGTTTTAAAATGAAAATATTTATTCTAAATTAGCTGGTCTTCCCTGACCCTCAGAGACATTCAACTTCAGTATAAGCCTTTTATATGCTTCCATATGCTCATTTCAAGTCAGCTTTGCATCTGATGAATGGCACAAAACAGTTCCATTTGCACAGCTGAAACTCCTTATATGTGAAGATCCACTTTCAAAAGTAACAGGAAATGCAAGCTACCTGTCAAAGAATGTGCCTGTCCTTTTTGCCAAATACAAGGGGAATCTAATTTGAAATAATGCATGTAATGAGAGGGTCACAGGAAGGCACACTACACCAGTTTAGCCAGGCCATGTATTCTTTCCAAAAGCACATCTCCCAATCCGAAATCAGAGCAGACTGGACTGGACCACAACCGCGCTCTAGAAGTAATAACGAGTACAGACCAAATTGGCATTGGCAATACACATACGGGTTGTTATCTTGTTAGTGAATATATGCAAAACTAGCTCCAATCCATCGAATACTTTCAGGCTCCACTACCCTTTCCTTTCACCCAGCTGCTGTTTACAGACAAAAGGAATCCATTCGGTTTTGCTGAGCAGATCTAAGTGTAGCAGGCTATCTATGGCCTGCAGTGGAGGAAAACAGAGTGGCATGCCATACGGCTACACTGACGTAAAGTAATTACAGGTATCAACAGCGACACGTTGACTTCTGCACCTACTGCAATATTTTAAGCCTATTTCCAGCATGTTATAAAGTACAAAGTTCATCAACCAGCAGCCCCAGTCAAAATATGCAAGTGCTAGCCAAAGGGGGCTGGGACACAAAGAACAACCCCAGACATGGACCTACCAGCTCACTTCTGACTCAGCACTATCTAAGCCACCTGGGCAAATGACTGACAGGTAAGGGTGTGTTAGCAAAGAAGACTCCGCACCCAGCAAAGGAGACAGAAAGGAGAAGTAGCAAACTTCAACCATAGCTAACTGTTTATAGGAAACAGGAAAGAAAGGTGCTTTAATGGATTCTTAAAACATGTTTATTGCACAAAAGTTTCTAATAATTCTAAAACCCTACATTTCTGAATTTAGGTGGTTTGGGTACTGCCAGCAAAGAAAGAGAACTGTGCTCAACTTTGCCAGGCTATGTGAGCACAGAGGAGGAGGAGGCAGCATATCCCACTCCCCATACCTTCATTTGAAAGCAGAGACAAGAATTCCAAGCCCTCTAACAGGCCTTGCAAAGCACAGGAGGACAAGTGGTTCTTCAGGAAAAATCTACTGCTCAGTCAGCAATTACCAGTCTTCTTTAGAGAAATACAGCAGGACAGATTTTGTCCATGAACTACTTCTTGCAGTCCTTGTAGGGATAGAAAGCACAGCTTGGGAAGACCTGCCTTAGAAAGTGAAGGGACATTTTAGAAAATTCACAGTAGCAAGACATTTTGACCTGTAACCTTTCTGTCATTATAGCATCATGAAGCATCTGGACTGGAGAACCTGGCCCCTTCACAGTATAAACTCCATAGGGGTGGATTCACATTTTTGCCTATTTTGTGACTCAAAGCTTGCACAGCAGTTACAAATAAAGAATCATCATGTTACAGAGTCCATCTCTCCTCTTCCTTTCTTAAAGCTTATGCCAATCACGGAGACACATATGACACAATCCCTTCAGTATATTTCTGTGAATTAATTATGGAAACAGCTTCATTGTAGTCACGAGTATCACAAAAAATACTGTAACGGTTTTGCACTGCATTTCATTTTCACTGGCAACCCCCAATACATGGGGTCTACAGACTTAACAAAGTGTTATTTTGTTAATCCAGTGCTTTTCTTCTTTTACTTTTTTTCCCCCACATCCAAGGTCTTCTTGCCTTATGAGGCTGTAACAGAATGTTATAATGTGAGACTCTTTAACAGTCTGCTGCATTGGTCCTCCACTCAGCCTACTGTACAGGCTTAGCATGCTGCACAAGACAGACCTTGCTCCTCATCTGACAACAGCAGAAAGCATGCCCAGCCACTGTGCATAAAGAGGGTATACAACATACTATTATTCTGCAATTACATCTGGTCCCTTCCTGACCAGCATAAGAAAAAGCACTTATGGCTTTGGTGAAGCCCAAGTATGTAAGCTTCACATTGGCACGTCCAGACCAATCAAACGCATTTCTCATAATTCCCTATATTATAATGGAAGAAACCTAGAACCTCGTTCACGTGCCTCCTACAAACATGGTATAACAGTTATCTACAGTAGGACAAGAACGTGAAACAAGCAGAAAAAAGATGTAATAAAGCAAAAGATGTGCTTGGAATGCACATCTCTTGGAATGAAACAGGCTTTACTTGAAGATTTATATCACCGGAGAACCTAAGCTAGGCTAAAAAAACAGTGAAATTGCAAGCTAGTTAGCATACCCCATGCAGAGAAACCTAGTATTGTTTTATAGACCGGCTTATGGCTAATAACTGTGGGAATAGGTACTATGGGAATGGTACGTTCCAGCTGACATGCATAACTTCAGCTTAAAAGATTACCATTTTTTTCACTCATCTGTATAGGAAAAGATCATGAAAGTCAAGCTAACAAAAAGGAAGGAGGATTTGTTTCAAGAGGAAAAAACATCTCTTGCAATGAACGTTTAAGAACCTTTTAGCTCCTCTGGTTTTGATCAACATGAATGGTTTATAAACTGCTCTTAAAACTGACATAGCAAACAAATCTCATCACAGGATAATACAACACACCACTGAGCTGTAGCAAATTATTTCCCTTAGGGTTAGGCTTTGTCATGTGTCCAGAAAAGATCAAATAAAAACATGTCTTTGCTAAAATAAACTACTTTTTCAAAATTCAGTATCCTTCTCATACACAAAGCTTTTATTTTTGAAGCAAGGTTTTGCTTTCTTCTTGGTTTACATGTAGATTTTGGCTTTCAACAAATGTCAGTAAGAACTGAGCAACTTCACCAGACTCCTCAGACAATGTTTCATCTGGCTGTATAACAGCTGTATATGCTACTAGAAGCTGAGAAGCCCCAGGTTTATTATTAACAATTTAATGTAAGTTACGTCACAGGAGAGGCACCTTGTGCAATCTTCTTGCATAATTTACTGTACATGGTATTTGCTCCAATGTGAGTCATAAGTCATCCATGAGTAAGTCCTGAAGAATTAGAGGAAGCTGTAAGCAATACACGGGGCAGCCTGACAACAATAAGCATTTGCAATTTGTGAATAACGTGAATAACTTGGTATTAATTGTTAAGTTTTGCGTTTCCAACTGTTCAGCGTAATCACTGAAAGCCTTCAGACTGATAAAATCTCTTACATTCCTAAGATGCACAATGGGCCTTTCGGCCAAATTTCTTCCAAACTGTTGTCTTTGTTAGTGCTTGCTGCAGAAAGTCACTATGGATGCCTTCATAGCTTTTGATGGCACAATGACGAACTTCTGTCAAAGCTGGTGTTCAGCATGATCATGCCCAGATTTAACCACATAAATAACTTCCTGTGTGTGTATGACCTCAATAGATTCTTATCTTATAACTTCTCATTTTCCTTCAACTGGGACTATTTTTATCTTTTATACATAAGGCTGCTCATGCATTTGAATGAATGAGGATTTCATTCAAATCAGTAGTTTGCAGTAACATTGACAGTACTCTAGACACTTCCTAAGCATATCAGCAACAATCTACCAGAGTGGAGTTGAGTGTTAGGACAAAGTGCAAACAGAGGTAGAGAAAAGAAAACAAAACTTGCCAAGTGCAGCAGTTGTGTCAGAGGTTTTCAGGCTGTCTTTTAAATGGAAGATTGTTGATGAACTGATGGAGAATGAACCATGCTTGGGGGACTATGATAAGAAGACACAAATATTTGCCATTAGAAACAAACCTAGCAAATGTACTGTTCAGTAAATATGGGCATCACAGGTGCAAAGCTTTGTCATTCACCTCCTTTGAAAAATATGAAAGATTCTCAAATCCCATCCATTGGAGTACACATTCCTACAGCTACCCACAGGCCTGTAAATTTTATTTTGCTCTTAGTTTTTGGATGCTTTTTGAATTCCAAACTTGATGGCAGTGGAAACTTCCTTTATTTAGCTCTGCATACAAAAGGTGATTTACACATAACAGTATGAGCAATGCATTGTATGCCTAGCATATAATATGTATTAAACATTACACTACAGCAGAGAAGTGAGATCTTTCCATTTAAAGCCTGCAGGCAGACTCCAGATATTACCACAGTTTCTTAATGGAAACAAGACTAGCCAAATTTGTTTCGAGTCGTTGTGCCCTCTTCATCCATAAAGTACTTAATTCAAACATCTCTTTTCACACCAGACTTGTCAGACCCCAGGGATTCCCTTGGCATCAGGAATTCTGGCTCAATAAAGCAAATAAATGGAATGGAAGAACTGGGTCACTGACTAGTTTGTTCTCTGGGATGCCCAAAGCATCCTTAAGTCTGCTGAACTTGACTTACGTGAGCGATCTCTGTTGTTGAGGATATTCTCAGAAGGCATGGAGCTGCCAGAGTAGATTCTTTCAGCATCTCCTCCAACGGCCCTCTTCTATTGCAAGTGGCACAGACAGAAGGCAGCATGAACTCTCTGCTGGTACAGATCCCAAGGGCCAAGGCTGTTATCATGTGTGCTAGTGACCAGCCTGATACGGGATGGCCACAGGTCTGCAGCCACAAAGTGGAGCTTTCTACCAGCCTCAACCTGACTGTAGACTTATCCTGCTGCAGCATTTGCATAAGTTGCCAATGACCAGTTCTGCTTTATACTCAGCTGATGTTAATCACAGTAGGTGGGATTGTCAGGAGTGATTTATAGCACACCTGCACAACCAGAGTACAGTGATAGAAATCTGCACATGAAAAGTGTGCCATTACTAGCGTTTTTTCCAGGAAGCAACTGAGTCTCTGTGTGAGGATCTAATTTTCCTTTACATAATTACTTTAAATGCAATGTTTTGGCTGAAGTTGCCAGCTGCAGCTACACACTGTATTTCACAAAACCCAAATTCTGATCTGATAATGTAGCTCAATTTTCCTCTGCCTGCTCACTGACCTATGACTTTCCATATGGTTTCCCTTAAAGCCTTAATGTAGTTGTGATCTTCTGATATGTCTATTTGTACATAACGGGGTATGCGGTCAAACCACAAATGAATACAGAATGATATCCCAGACAGGCAGACATAGAACTGTGTTATTATATACACACACGTATGTACACACACAAAGACTGATAGAGCCAGGCACACAGGATAAAACCTAAGAATCACAGTCAGAAGTTAATGATTGTATCAGTATCAGGATTGCACTGCCAGGCCTTCTGGTGAAGGAAAATTGTATGACTACATTCGGTGTTCTTTCAAATGGCCTGTTCACTAGGGCAGAGAAAGAAGATTGTCATCTAAAGTCCTAAAAGAATCAGATGCAACACCTAAATCTCAACAAAAGTATAAGCTATCTTCCTCTCAGTTTGATGTTCCTGTTCCCAATGGATTCCAAAGAAGATAATTTATTAGAGTAGGACAGTATTTCACTCGTTCTGCTCCCAGGCTCAAAGGAATTCCCTGCTTCTCGTAGAAATGGTCTTTGTGACTGAAGGATTATACTTTAGCATTAATAATGATACAAGTGAGGGACTAGGCAAGCCTGTACCTACCAAAGGTACAGGAAATAAGTGTGTTGCTATGTAACTCCAGCACATCCAAGATATTTACTTAGCTTTATCCAGATTAATAACACTGAGAAAAAATAAGGCAGATAAGATATCCCCACAGCGACAAGTGTTTTCTGACCTATTACTGCAACAGCTCCTTTCCTCATTATTCTCAAGTAGGCTTTTCCCAGGTAACATTATTTCTACCCAGGATCATGAAGTACAAAATGTAAAGTAAAGAATAATCAAATTACATGTTGTTTTATAGAGTACCATTTGTGAAAAAAATTGGATTTGGAACGTAACTTCAAGCATATGGAGTCAAACTGCCATGTTCATTCTGGATTCGTGAGCACTGCCTTAGGTTTGGCTAATGTGTTTTTTTATTTTCATATGGGGTAGAACAATAATAACAGCTTTGCCAGAGAGAGATGTAAGACTTAACCAGAAATTCATGATAAAAAAATTCCCCATGGTATAATGTGGGGTCACCTGGGCTGAGTAAAAGTAATAGCCAGAATTCCAAAGACTGGCTATTCATTTAGAGTGCCTTAACTTTGGGATGTCGAATTTGAGACATCTTGAAAAGACGGGCTTTTAAAAGGACAGGTGTTCCACACTTTTCAGAAAGAAGGCTTCATGACGGCCACTAAAAGCAATGAGCCAGTAAATCTTGGAAAAAGTGCTTTATTCCAAGAAGAAAGATTGTTTACATTAAGGGAAAATGTCCTTTTTCCATTTTGCCTACGGCATTTGAAAACCCTGCCAGCATCTGCAGAACATATGTGTTTTAATGACTGTACAGGAAGAGGCAGCTGTAAGGAAACTGATAGCTATGAAATTCTAAATTAAATTTTACATAAGATACCTTTATTAGTGGCTGGAAGCTTCTGTATTTAGAGGAAACTCTTTCTCTCTGTCCACCAGAGCTGCCTTAGAATCATGATATTGCAACGACTATAGCAGATGTCACTAGACCTATACATAGGTGGATTATGTTATTCCCCTAGTTAGTTTATAGCTGCTTTCTGCTATGCTGCACCCAGTTATTGTGTGCAACTAAATAAAAAATGTCATCAGAGGCCTCCCTCTGTGATGACAAATGATGCTAAAAAGGCATGTGGTTTATTGGAGGGTGGGGAGGACAGGGCAGGTTGAGGGGTGCAGGCTAACTTCAGTGTCTTTCTAAGATAAACTGTGTTTACATTTCCCAAGCGCCCAGCATGCAATGACCTTGGAGCCCTACTATTCTCTCAGTGACTGTCAGATGTGAAGGCAAAAGTACTCAGGTAGCTGTGCTCTCTGCTACAGAAAGCTAGAAAGCAAAGGACAGTGCCAAGCTATCCTTCTCTGTTAAGAGGGTAATGTACCTGATTATACATCCCTTTGCCTCTGTGCCTTTCTTTTTGTACTCTTACTCATTGCACAGAACTGCAGAACTGCTTAGGAATGCATTACCATCCACAGCTGCTTCACTGCCTCTGTGTCCTACCACTCCTCAGATTCCACATCATTATTGGAATCACTCCAAAAGTCTACAGATACATGAAGTTTCCTGTCCCATGCCCTTTCTATTAACTCCCTGCACTACATCCACACCCTCAGAAAGATTTTTTTCCAGTCAGGTATACATTTGTAAACTGTTGTACAAAAACTACTCGATCTGCTCATTTTTCTTTGGCTGTTTTTTCTGTTTAACTGTGCCCAGCTACACAAGCATCATATATCCTAGATGTCCAAAAGAAAGAGTTTATACCCTGCTACCTTCTAAATGATGACAAAACATGCAATTCCTGCCCCTTGATAACAGACATTCCTTTACCATACCTTATAGCCTAGACATTCAAGGTTTTGAATGTCAGTAACTTCAAGAGAACAGAGATCAGCATTCACCTACATACCTTAGTTGTACAAGACTGCAAAAAGGGATATTGCTCCCCAGTTCTACATGAAGGGCAGCCAGAAAAAATACCAATTGGTGAAGCCCAGTCATTTCAAGAAAATCAATGTTCTAGCACCACAAGAAAATCTCGATAGACAGCAAACATATGTGGTTTGTGGATGAACTTGTAATTTGGAAGGGCTCTTGACTGAATACTTGTCAGGAACACCGCATACAAAATAAACAAAATAGATTTCCAACCATAATGGCAAGAATATGAACGTTGTGCAAACCATTCAGTGGCTACCAATATGTTGACAGTACTTCACTGACTGAAACAGGAACTGAAAAAGAATGCAAAGAGATTCCCTGCCTCTCAGCTTAAGGTTTAAACTCATTTCTTTTAGCTACTGTACAGTAATACCTGTGCAGACATCATTGCTAGAACTGGCCCATTAAGCCCTGAGCTCCATGTAGAAAGGAATCTTTAAATCACTCATAACCATCATCTTTGGACTATCAAAACATTGGCTATCTTGTTTATTTATGGACATCAAAATCCTGGACACATTTCAGCATGTTACTGCAGAGAAAAGACCAGGTTTTCTTTCCTGTTAAGGTCTCTTGCTTTGTTACACAAGTACAATACGCATAAGGCCAATATATCTGGCCCCTCTATGACCATGCAATGAAACAGTCACTATTTTATAGGATACAGCCAAGTTCCCAGCTCTCCCCATCCACCTGCCACCTCAGGAAAAATGTGAACAGAAGAGTTCTGGATCCCAGGCCCTTTTCCTCGCGTTTCTGAAGAGTTGGGCAAACACTCAGCATATCATTATATCTGCTAGGGACCCAGCTGCAGCCAAGCATCAAAGCCCAAGTCTTTTTTTTCTAATGCAACACTGAAGACATATTCAAGAGCCTTCCCTTCACCTTCCCCCTCCCTTTTCTTCTCCCTACAACTGGCAACTCTTTTGACTGAGTATGATATCACTGGGATTGATTGCACAAGATGCACCTGAATGCAAGTCAAAATGTTTAACCTTCCATTCACCCCCACACTCTGAGACACATGATCTTCTTCAAACAGTCACCCTATGATTTGCAGGTAGGGAAAAAGCGAATGGTGAGGCAGCAAAGTAAGCACTGTGTTTAAAATGAACTGAACTGAAACGTTCTGTATGCAGGTGTTGCTAAACAGCAAAGTCCTTGTTTACAATATACCTTATTTTACCTTCAACCCCTAGTGACTTTATCACACCTCATTTGTAAACTCTGAGCATGAATTCTTACAATCCCAATGTCTTCATTTATTCATACTAGCAAATCCATTGTTAGGGATGCTGTCCTTCTAAACCTCTTAGACTTGAGACGATGCCTGTAATTGTGCATCAGCATAAATAAAGGTACTAAGAATGGGCCAGCTATTCCCACAGAACATGGAGAGGAGATCCACACCACAAATACCCAGGAAGCCTACACTGCCCCAGAACTGAAAGCAGAGTAACCACATCAACCCAAGACAGCATTTGAGCTAATAAGCCTATGGCAATACCCTTACTGATACCTAAACTATTTGGCAGGCTGCTGCTGCTGCATTGCACCAGGCAACAAAACAAACTGGGCTTTAGCTCAGAAGCCCCAATCCATTACACAGTGGAGATGAAAGACACAGTGTATTTTATTGGAAACCAGGACAGTGAGAAAAGAATCCCTCAAAAAAAATTGGTCTAATGGCATGACTCTTTACATGTACACATCCAGTCTCATCCTAACTTCTAGCCAATTTCAGCCAACCAATATCCTAACAGTGGGAAAAATTCTGGCCCCAGTGTAGACACTACTAGATTCCCAGAAGATGCAAATGTGAAACTGGATCTTCCTCAGTTCTACTACTCAGATAATTCAATAGAGATACATAAACCAAACAAGGTGCCCTGGCAGAGTCACAAAAGTGCTCACTTACTTCCTTTCCCAGTAGCCTTCTAATTGCAAAAATGACAGCTTTGCTCTCCAGCAGTGTGAGACAACGACCACTGAAGACACCAAGTTTATCAAAGATGCTCATTTCAGAAAAAAATCCTCGTGCTTCATAATTTCTCACATTTCCACCAATTTATGCCTTGGGCTTTTTTGCTTTCTTTACTTCATTCTGCCACTAAAAGTAGATATGAATCTATATTATTATCACTATACAGTTAGCAGTGCTGTTTGCTTTGAATTCTCAGAAGGATCAATTACGAATGAATAATTAACAAGAATGCTTGAAAGCTCAGAAATACAGACTAAAAACTGAAATGTTTTCAGATGAATGCATATGCTTTATTAATCAATTTTACCATGGCCAATCACAAACTATTTCTTAATTCTCTTTCTAATGGCCCAGATTAATACCAAAATACAAACACCCTTGCCAAATGATGCAGAAAGCCAATAATGTCACTAAGGCTATGGGCCTTTTTTTTTTTTTTTTTGCCTCATAGACTAACTTCAGCCTCAGAAATGAAAAAGACACATAACTTCCACAAGACAAACCCAAAATTTAAAAAGAACCTGGCTTTTAACTCCAGATTTTGTCAAGTTTTTCACCGTATTTTCTGTTCTTAGGAGCCAAACCTGCCTTTTAACTCTGGATTTTGTCAAGTTTTTCACCATATTTTCTGTTCTTAGGAGGCACAATATGTAACAGGACAAGTGATGTGATAGAACAGATGACAGGACAGATTGCCTTGTTATTTTTCAGAGCGGCAAAATAGATTCAGGGATGGAAAGGAAGGAAACTTTCTGTAGCCGGAAGTATCGATGCTGATTTCCTATCTTGGACTTGCTAGAGTAAGTCCTTGTAAATGTTTTGCTCCCAGTAACGCAGTCTAGGACCTGCTGATCAGAAAAACAGTCTCAATGACCCTGCTTACAGAAGTGTTCCTTCGCCATACTAGGCAGGGAATGTGCATGTCAGTGCATAGCTGCAAGCTCAAATCCCTTTTTATAGTACAGAATCTTGATGCCCTGTAGGCTCTTCTGTAGTAGGAGGGTTGCCAGGCCTTTGTCCCTGAAGCCTGGAGTCTGACTGTTTATTTACAGATACACTGACAGCCTTAACCACCCCAGTGTCACATCTCAGAATTTTTATTTAGGGAAACTGGGAATAAATGAGGTTTATGCAAGTAACTTGTAACACCTTCTTTTAGCAACTCTAGTCACCTCCTTCTAAACTTGCAGAGCTCTTCTGCATTACTTTGCTGTTTCAGAATTTGTAGCCAGATTTAGTTCTCCAATCTCCCCTCCCCTTAGAAAATATTTCTAAACAACGTATATTAGTCAAATGGAAACATTTGTGCTTGGAGGCCTACTGAACAAGGAACAGGGAAATTAAAGGTGTCATTCTTCACAATAGACTATAATTAAACTGGCAAAAATATTTCAGAAATGTATCAATAAGTTTTTAGAATCCCTAAAAGAAAACCAAAATAGTTCATACTTTCTGAACTATATAGAAATATAAATGTAATATTCAAAAGTTCAATGAATGATTAATATGCATTTTAAACATGTCCTGAACAAAAAAGTATTATCATCAATAGCTATAGTTGTAATGGCTGAACCACGTACTTATGAGCAAATATATAAACTCTTCACAAACTATTGAAAGCATACTTCAGCGCACCATAAGAGCTGGCAGTTAAATAATAAGTAAGAATATTTCCTACACCAACTGTTCTGTGCCCTTCTTGGATTTCAAAGCATCTGAATTTTCCTGGAATATTTCAAAATAAGATTCTTCAAGCACTCTGGTGCTTCCTGAAAGTTCGCAGAGTAGTAACCAAGAACTAAAAACACTGATGGAGCTTTGACAGTGGTTGATCTCATTAAGAACAATGGAAAACTTAATCTTGAGTTAGTGGCATACGCCCTCAGTCTGCAAAGAGTAAGTTCTTAGTAACAAAAAGCTGGAGGTTGCCAAAATTTTCTATCTGTACTAAAATATTTTCATGCTTTTTCCTTTTCAATTAACAGGTACATTATGCAATGTTTACAGGAGCTAGTTATATATATTCAGAAAACAACCTTTCTATAGCTATGAAGACATACAGACCTCCAGCCCAAGTGAAATTCTATGCAGGTGAAATACTAGTTTGCCATATTTCCATTAAAACGTAAATCTTAAAATCTGAAAGTCAGGCTGAGTTTTCTCCTTCTTTTTCTCCATATTTTCAAATTTTCTTTTATTGTTAAATAGGTTCATTTAAATGTATATGACATCTTTTCAATATTTTTCCTGTTGAAAAACACACAGATAAAATCTGAAAGTTTTCTCGTGCAGTATACCACAGTCTACAAATATAGGGGTAATAAAAGACCCACAGAATCGTAACTCTCTTTCTGGATCCTCCTTTGCTCTCCAGCTCCACATACAACTAAATTCCAGGCTATTTGTAGGCATTCATCTTATCCAACATCTTGCCAGAACAGAAGCCAGAATCTGAATCCATATAAAAGGACTGCTTACTGAAACTGCCATTTTAGCAGACATCTCTTATTTACAGTGACACAGCCCTGGTCTCCACTAGCCATAGCCTAGTGATACAGTGTGAGGTGATTTCTCAACCAAATGCTTATCTTATATTCTCACAAGCTAACAGCAAACAAATTATTCCAACTGCACGAGCAGCAAGGCACAAGGCCAACTTAACACTCAGGCCCTCTGCTTTCTCAGAGATGGCTTTGTGCGGTGTTGTAGCCCCAATATTTACAGCCCAAGGCAGAACGTATTACTTTAACCCGAGGCTTGGCTTTGGGCCCTCCTTAAAACAAACACTTCTGTTGAAAAAATTTATCTAAACACCCACATTTTATTTTAGCTGATAATTGACAGACAGAACAAAGAAGTGAAAACATACAGAGGAATAAACAGCATAATCAGAAGAATGAACAGCATGTGTATTTATAGTTAAATTTCCTTTTGTGGACAGTAACCTATTATCAGGTCTGGAAAAGGATGTTTACATGAGGTTCAGAGACTTGACAACTAAGTGTAATTGCAATAACATATTGTACCAGCTTGAAAACTTCGAAAAATTACCAGTGGTGCCCTTTCAGATATGTCTGTATCCATTTTGTATGCGTATCATACTCCGAGATATCAGAAGGCTCTGCTTTTCCTATAATTATACAGACTGGCTTGTTTTGGCCAAAGTCCTTTGGAACTGTGAGAGATATTTGTCAGGACAGAAACAAAATCATATTTCACACCCTTAATTGTTTGTCCTAACTAATGAACAGGATAAATGGGGCACGGGGCAGCAAGCATGGCAGCTCCAGTATGTGCTCCAGAGTTGTTTTACAGCAAGCAGTATTTGAACTGATCATGCACAGTCACTACAAAAATGATGCTTATGCGAAACTGATGTTTATGAGAGACTCCCACACATTCTACACCAGAGGGGTTCGGTCCTTGGAGATAGGGGTTGGAGGTAGTGTGCTAACTCTCATCTCCCTCAGTGGTCTCAGATCAGGAGTGAAGGTACACAAAATAATTTGAAATTTGTATTGCGTTAAACCTAGGAAAGGAGACAAAACTCTACTTTTTCTTGGAAACTGACTGCTCCATAGAAGAATCTGCACAGGCAAACAATTTGATTAAATTCAATGTACGTTTTCAGCTAACCGATATTTAATTCACAGTGGACCTACTCTCCATTAGTTGTATCTGATCACTTATTCTTTGTGAAGCAGAGTAAAACCACGCTGTGCTAGTTTGGTAGCATTTCATACTCACTGCATGGTGAAAGGTTATGGTGAAAGGCTGATGAGAACCAAGTCCAGGAGTCTGGGTGGTATTACAGGCCTTGGCTTGTTATTCTGGGGATTTGCTAGGAATGCAGCTACATTGGTGCAAATCCTCTGTATTGGCAGAGTAAACAACTGCACACACTATGCATTGTTGCAACTCACCTTGGTTTCAAGCAGGGGTTAAATTCCGCAACTCAGACTAGACATAGGAAGACTCTATGGACACAATGCTTTTACCAAACGTTGCAGGAGCACACAGCCCCACACAAACGGAGGGACTTAGCCCCTTTCTCCTTCCCCATAGTAAATCCATCCCCGAGCTCTACAGTTCCAGTGTAGGAAAAGGATAGGACAGGAATTTTTGATCAGTTCTTGCTCTGTTCTCAGTTTTACATCTGAATTTGAGGATGGATAAGCTTCAGACAATCTAACACTTTACATTACTTTATGATCATTTTTTTGCCTGAATCAATTTGGTTTTATTACAAAGTCATATAAGCTTTCCTTGCTGAATTTTATGCTTTCCAGAAGACTAGGTAGGTGTGGCTGAATGTATTCACTGTGTTTAATGAAACCATGGAAATTAATGAGGGAAAAAGTTTGTCTTCTCCATCCTCCTTCCATAACACTATTGTTCTTTCCAGTGTTCCTTGGAGTGTATTCTTCATAGGTTTGTCCAATCTGGTTATAAGCTTTTTTATTTAACAAGAAGGAGCCATACAAAGACACCACTTTGAGTGATGCTGGATAAAGAGAAACTGTCTGTCAAAGCAGAGCTAGTAGAATTTTATTTATAAGAACCACTAGACCTCAGGAAATTCTGCTGTCATTTCAATCCTGCCCATTTTTGAGCCCTAAAGCAATGGGAGATTCAGGTAGTCTTGCCAAAATTAGGGATGGATTCCCTCTGCATGACTTTGTGTATTATATATTTGGCATTTCCCCAACCTAACTAATATTTCTGCTCAGTCTAAAATATTTCACTGTTACAACAACCTGCCAGTGAAATTCTTTCTCTCTCACATAGTTTCCAAGCCAGTATCATTACTCAGCCAAACCTCTTCCAGTCTTACGTAGATTTTTCTAGTACAATCACAAAGTGATTCAGTGGTCACTGATTCAGTGTTAGAATATTATGTTTATAACAGCCTATAAAGATGATGTAAACCTTCAGCAAAATGTTATAGCATGCCTTCTGATGTTTCATTCAGCTGTTGGTCTGCTCACTACTCCAGCTGAACAACGTATAGTGTTTTACGTGTAGGCTTGCCAAAACCCTGTAGGAAAGAACTAAAACCTCTCTCCCCTCTGGAATGATTTGTTGTATTACAGCTTAAAAACATCAAAAGGCTTTCTAAGACAGGCTCTGAAAACCCTGAATAGCTAAATCACTGTGATTCTGATGTCCCTTTGGACATAAGGCCAGTACAATCTTTGCCACACAGAGATGCGGAGAGCAGGAGTTCCACCTGCCCTAACAGCAAATGACAGAGGATGGGAATGTAAACCTGAAAGCTGAGGCCTATGCTTTGTTAACTTTCAGTGGGATGTCATGCTTCCAGGCACTGTATGAAAACAGGTATCAGGACTTTCAGAAAGTTCAGGCAGCCTAGCTCCATCCTCTGTGCTTAGTGGGTGCTGAAGAAGAGTTCAAATGCACCAATCACCATGAACAGATTTTATATCTCTTTTCTACAGAACGAAAACCTCTCCTAAATCTATTATCTCAGATTTATAATGGAAGACATGAGTCATCTGGGGCTACTTTAGTCAGAATAATATAACTGCAGTTCATCTACAATGGTGCAGCAATGAAAAGACTCAAACCATAAATATTTTTGTCACCACGGTATCTGTGAATGGGGAGCAAATGTAATCACAGTCTTGACATCATGACTGGTATCAGTTTGTCTTGTGACTGAGTTCAAGATACACTGTCATAAAAATTACACAATTGTCAGCCAACAATCATTCGTAACAGCAAATTTAATAAAATACTTAGGCATCCATTCCTGGAAGCCTAGAACTTACACAGCTTCTGTTCATCTATCCCACGTCCACTTTGAAGGATAGTATCACACTTCTCCATGTCTGCTTATAGCTTCCAGACCTGCAATTTTGCACAAAAAGAAGCTGCATCTTAAAAGCTTAAATGAATTTGCCTACAAAAATCAGTAAGGATCATAAATCAAAGTCAGTGAAGACAGAGTAAGGGTGCTGTAAAGATCATTAGCTTTCCATAGTATTGCTTAACAGTAGTTTGAGGCTGAAATAGAATGATCATACTTTAGAATACCGATGAATTAGTAAATAGCTGCTTTTTCTGAATTAAACATGTAGTCTTAGTATCCAAGGCATAGTTTTAATGTAAAAAAGATATCCTAGACCCAGTAACTATAGGGCAGTGAAGAAACAACTTGATAATTTAAAAATTAAGAGCAACACCAGTTTCTGGCAATTTATAAAATATATTCCATTAATTGATAGACAAAGATTCCACAGCTTCCTCCACATGATCTTTGTATCTTTCTGTTTGCTAGAAAAAATCTAACAAACTTTTCACATCTTGATATTATGGTATCAAAATACATTTAGCATTCTGTTGTAATAAATTAACGATTAGCCTGATATTTAACTGGATTATTGGAAATATATCAAATTATATTACTTTCAACATCCATGAAAAGCTGCTGTGCCTAGAAAGACAATACCTATTACCATTTACTTTATATTCTGACATATCACACAATCAGTGATTAAGAAATCATTGATTAATCTTACAGTGTAGTCTTTAAGTGTTTTCTATGACTACTCACATTATGCAGTCTCCTATTTCATCCCTATGAGACAAAGTCTTTTGCAAAGATAGAGAGTTTATGCAGCAGTTGATGGACAGACACAAACAGCCAGATTCTCTTTGTTGGTTTCTACAGGCAATTTACAGTGTTTTTGAAATACATATCAAGCTACCTGGCCTAGCCGTATGTTCTCATGAAGTCTTAAAGTGAATGGTCAGTCTTGGTCCCCAGGAAATCCTGCCTTTGCTGGCATGAGAAAGTAAGTGAATGGACTACGCTCGGCCTAGCAAAATTTCCTCCCCAGTAGCACTGAGAAGCTTGTTTGTGCTGGACCTAATCTGTGATTAAACATGGGAGTTCAATTTCCAGAACTGTCAGTCAAGCACCTTTCACATACCCTAAATTCATTTTAAAGTGCTAAAGGAAAGGCATGAAATAGAAGCAAGTTATTCAGCGTTCACAAAAAGCAGCTGATTTAAAGCAAACTACATAACCTGTTGCATGGGTTGACTTTTATCTTACATGGGTTTACTTAGCAGAGCTAAAAATATTAGCCAATATGAGATTTGAGGCCATCTTCTGAACAGACGCAGATGATAACCTTGTGAGCTCAGCTGTCTGCTCCAACTGCCTTGCAAATGATAGTATGCTTCCAGCATAAGTTACAGGAATTTAGACAGAGTTTGTTTGTACTAAGTGAAATTGCACAACTATACACTTCTGCACTCACATGCTGTGAAAGCACCATAGAAGCTGCTTCACTGGGTTTCTAAATATGGGTTACCAGAACTCTGAATAAACTCTTCCCAAGCAAAATAATCCTTCCATTCCTAGGGAGTAACTGTGGCCCAACAATCTTTCATTTCCTTTGATACCACACAATCAACAAAGGTCATTCACTTTCAGGATTTATTCAAAATCTTAAAACTTAGCCGAGTTGTTAACACCTCTTCTTTTTGTTCCCTTAGCAAGGGGCTCACAATAACAAGTGACGTTGATTTTAAAGACCCAGTTCCTGGAATCCTGCGATTATCCTCCCACATTTTTTTTCAAAGTTAAAGCACAGCGTATGCTGGTGCTTGACAGTTCCCTAAGGCAATGATGTATGTGCTGAAGGCAGACTAGCCAAGGCTGCATGGAGTTCCACCCAGGCTAATCCACCCTGCTGCACAGTTCAGCATATTGATACAGCATGCATTGACACTGCTTATAGCAGGTAAGGCCTTTCAGGCCTTCATGACTCCACAGGAAAGGATATCAAATATAAAGCATCAAAAACAGAAAGAAAATTCGATAAACTCCACTTTTGTTCTGGTTTATGTGATTTGGGGCATAGGTAAGTTCTAAACAGAAGCATGGCTGATCTCTGCCATTGAATTGGGAGAGCATTTTACAGCAAACCTAGCCTGCATCTACCTGTAATATTGCTGTCTTGTGCTGTCTTTAGGCCTGTATCACTTTTTTCTTTTTTTTTAGCCTAGAAGAGCTATGCTGCCAGTAAGTGACATTAAATGTCACTACTGAGGGACGTGAAGCACTAGCAAGTGCACCAAGGCTGAATACCTTCACAGTCCTCCAAATTCCTCCTGAACCAACAAAGAGAAAGATCCAGGACTGACAATAAAAACACCATATAAGCAGAGAAGGCTCCTTTCGTATCAAGACTACGCTGGGCCACTCCCTGAGTTTTTATGAGCTCTACTGCTGAAATGCTCTACAACCCTCTTAAATACTGTACAAAGCTAGATTACTTATGATTTCCCTCGATGGTTCTCTTTAAGTTCTGTTGGTGTATTATTGATACAGAGGTCAGACACCCTGAGCACAAGGTAAGAAAACACTTACTGTTGCTCTTCAGCTATGATTCAGCTTCAGCACGAAAACCACTTGTGGCGAAACTGAGGTGAACACCTAAATTTATTCAGTAGAGAGAAACGTTAAATACAGAAATACACACATGCCACAGAAACATGCACATTCCGATCCCGCACTTGGATTCAATACTCCATCTGACGCGTGCTTACACAGAGCATGTTTCCTGCTGCTCACAGTGACGAGGGGAACAGGAGATCTCCCCGCTGCAGGGACCTCAGGCCCCGGCCCCGCCAGCGCGGCCGCCCCCCTCACAGCGCAGCACGAGGCCGGCAGATTTCCTGCCTCAGCGGACCCTCAATTGCTGGAAATGGCTTTTCCCGGAGGCAGGAAGGGAGGCACGGCGCTGCCCACGGCACGCGGGGTCGAAGCGCCCGGTGAGGGCCGCGGCTACCCCCGCACGGCGCCGTCGCGCCTCACCCGAGCGGTGAGGCGGGAAACACCACAGAGCGCCGCCCC
>VXAL01008787.1:41069-57610 GCA_013399475.1 Chauna torquata
CTCTGGGAGGGCGGGTCCTGAAGGGAGCCCAGGCCGCTTGGGGGAGCCGGCACCTGCCCAGCCTCACCCGCTGGCCCGTCCCTCTCCCTGCCTGGGCTCAAGTCGCTGACAGCGCCGTTGGGGTGCAGGCGGTGCCGCTGCGACGGTGTTGCGCTATTAAATTCCGTTAAAAGTAGTTTATTTTTTTATTTCTCCGGGTGAGCACGGTGCAAGTAGTGCACTGGGACGTTTAACGGTGTGTCTGGTACGACTTTCATTTGCTCGTAAAGAGGGCTTCTTCATGCGATTTATCCTGAATACCATTTGAAAGCTTGGTGGGCAGAATTGAAATCTGTTCATAGTTCTCTTTCTGGATATTGATCTGGCACATTCACCATAAAAATTAAACTTTCTTCTCCTGTAGATTCTCCAGGCACTTTCTGAATGGACTTTGTTTGAAAAGCAATTTACTGAATTAATGTAGCATGCACAAAGATAACGTGAGTTGACGTACTAGCGAAGTAGCATCTATTGCATGAGCAAAAATGCAATATTCCTGCCCCTGGGTTCCTTTTTAATCTTAAATTATTAATGGGTCTTTGCGTTACACAAATTAAGCTTGTAGTGGGTGCAGAGCGTAAATGTGTGTAGAGAACCAGAGGTAAGAGGAGCTGGTTACGCAGAAGGACATGTCTCCAAAAAGACTAGCAGGAGGATGAAGTTAGAGAGCCCTTTCTATTCCTCACAGTTGTTGAAGACCTCTGGGGGAGCAACAGTGGACTGTACCCTGCCCAGCTCTTTTGCGGCTCTCAGAAAAGGGGAATGAGAAGAAGGCAAAACCCTTCCAGAATTGAGGAGCATGGGAAGTTAGAACTTCAGCACACATACTTTCGTTGAGCAGTTGTTTAACTGAATCGCTGTGGGTGCTCCTAACTTAGCATATTAATGGCAATCATGGTACCCCATCTTCTTTTAGACCCTGATTGACAAGTTGAATAAAAGTATTTACATCACACGTTATCAGTTCCTTTTGTAATCAATACAGGAAAAAAAATTCCTTCACCTCCACGGGAGACCTCAGGTAAAGACACATTTGTTGAAACTGATGTAAGAAAGGTGAAACACTTGCATTTACCAGGGTTCTGGACCATTAAAGGTTTGAAAATGTGTTTGGAGGAAACGTTGGCTTAGGTATCAATCGAAAGTAAGATTACTACTGTCTGTTCAACCATGTAATGTACAGTGAGTGAGTTGTGTCATAGCAAAGATTGTAACAGCGAACTAAGGTTCTGCTCTTTGTTTTACTTGAACTTTTTCCAGTATTTGAAATTTTAAAGGGAAAAGGTTTAAGTGAGACTGTATTAAAGCAGAAACATCATATTTATAAGCAGTTATTTTTCTTCCAGATAATACTTTCAAGCTTGGTGAACAGATATTGGGCAGATGTACTGAAAATATGTGGTGTTACAGAAACATGAAACAAATAGGTAGAGGGGACAGGCTGGTAGAAAGATGCTCTTATGTAGTTTGAGAGGATAAAATTCTGCAATATTGTTAGTTTGGTAATCTTTTTAAAGAAATAAATAAAAATTGAGGGAGAAACAAAGATTGGATCAGCATAAGCTACTGAACAGCCCAAAGGTGAGGTTGGGGTGGGTTCGAGGAGAAAATTGAACTGAATTTTCCTCGAGTTTTCTCTAGTGTCATTGCATTAGGGGAATGACTTGTCTGCAGTAGAAGAGGCTCCTGGGTGAGGTCGCCCATGACCAATTATGCGCTGGCCCTGAGGAGCCATCTAGGGAGCCCACTGTTCCACGCGGTCTCGTCTGCGTTCCTTCTGGGCCTGGTTTGCACTGCGATTGTATCACCTGCCAGCCTGCTGCAACAACTGCCTGCTCCTCCACTTCCAGCCAGTTTAAAGAAAGTTTCCCACCTTGGAGAATTAGACCATATAAGTACATCACTCACTGAATTATTCTTTGTTCCAGCTGGCTTTAGTTTTCCTCAACTTGTAATGTCCTTACTGCATGTCCTGCGGACAGTACCATAGTGCACTTACAACACTGTTGTGTGTGAGCATTACTTCAGGTGGCAGCCTGTTTCCTGCCTGGGTGAGGAGCGCATGGGAGAGGGAAGGAACTGCACTGCCACAGTCAGAATTGATGCTCTCTGGGGCAGGCGTACGGGGCAAGAGTTGCTTCAGGCCAGGTCTCTTCAGCTGTGAGCTCCTTGAGACTCAGATAAGGAAGCTGCATGCATGGTTTAGCTCCTCTATTTCTGTGATGATGATCTGCACTCAGAAGAACAGATCTGCTCCCACTACCATTGTAGTGAAGATCTTCACTAAGTTGGAGTTATAATTAGGAAGCACAGTGCTAATTAAGATTAGGACATTTCTTTTATGGTCCCAACTACCTTCAAAACCAGAAAGTGGAAGTAAGATTGAGGGGCAGGGGGAAGGAGAGCAGAACTTTTTTTCTTTTATGAAGTGAAACTTTAGGCTTATCATTTAGTAATGATGAAAATCAGGTTTAACTACATTTCTGTCTTTATATACTTTAAACAACTGGTCTGACTTTATAGCATAACAAAATAAAAAATCTCTCAGCAAGCAGGAGAGTCTGCATGTGGGAATGTGGCCTTTACCAGGACAACAATGTAAATAATTAATGATTTTTGAAAAAGAATTGTGAATGAGCTAGTAGAAGGGCTTTGCATGTTTGCTTAAAAGTGAGATGGATTTTAATATATCCGTAGAGGCAATGTCTGTGGATTTTAATGAGGGCAAAACAGAGAAAAGCTGGTTGAAATGCATGAGATCTCAGTGAAATAAAAATAGAGAAAGCTCTGAGTTTGTGATCAGATAAATCAGATTCTTTTTTAAAAGGGACGTTCTGACAGAAGCTACAAATAACTTTGAATCTGGCATCAGTACTGAGGAAATAAATGAACAGTTATGAATGGTACATTGTCACATAAACAGGTATTTAAGCAGTTTGAGAGTCCCATGTGTGCTAATGCCAATATTTCATTTAGTATTTGGGATTTTGTTTCACTGTGGGATAAGGCTGTGACTGGTAGGGTCGACAAAGGGAGCTACGTGTGGAGGCTGTACGGGCCTTGGGAAAGACAGGATGAAGACAATAGACAACATGGTGAGAAGATTCTTAACAATCATAGCTGCATGAAACAGCAGCCAAGGAAGATATGTTCTTTGCAACTAAAATGCTTATGGCTAACTGGCAAAGATGCGTCTTCTAGGGCAGTAGAAGTACTTCTGGAGAGATGTAAGTATTGTGTCCCTGGCTCTAGTGTCAGTGGATTGCCTGTTCCGTAAGATGGAATCAGGTGTTACCTCATTTTCTGTGCTCACCCTCACTGTTGTCTTGTGCAGGGTAGCTACAGAAGGCAGGAATTTCTGTGGGAAACTAACTTCAGTCCTAAATTCAACTCTGAAATCTTGCTGATAAGGAGAGAGAGAAATGCCTAGAAAAGCTAAGCAAGCCACTAGTCTCTTCAGCTGAAGAATCTGCATTTTACTTCTGCTTTTTCAAGCTAGCATGAAACCTCTAAAGCTACTTGGCTCATTGAACTTGCTTTTAGGGCAGCATCAGGGGTGAAATCAATGTTGCTCCTACCGTAGGTTCCTGGAAAACCTCAGTGTTGCTGCTGGATGAGAACCATACCACAATAATGCAGACATTTACCAAGCACAACATAACACTTCCATAACTAACTTCATTTGGGACTAAAGGTGGAAGCAACACAGCAATCCGAGTTCAAGCATCGTCAGGCTGTTACTTCATATTTTAGACAGTCTTGTCACCTTCTTGAAGGTGGGCTAAAAACCTTCCTCAATCTGTTGGCTAACCTATAAAGAACTAGTTGACTGTGATACAGCAGTGTTTGGTTCTGTTGCATGGGGTGCTTTTTATATCTATACCCAGAGAAAAACTATTCAAGAACAAAGCTTTATTTGACAGAGGTGTATCGATTTCTGGTTATGCTCAAAATCTTGTCTGTACCCATGATTTCTCCAATGCATGAGAATGAAAAGTTAGTATTTTAGTGCAGATATTCAGTTTACTTATGTATGAAACTTTGAAAGACTGTTTTGTTGACCAAGCAAGCCTGTTTTACAACATAAGGTAGATGATAAGAAATGCCTGTGGTATATTGAATGTGTTACAATTTTAGGCTGAAAATAGTTGGGTTTATTGTCTTTTTTCTCTTCTTTTCCCTTCAGGAGAGCCACAGTAAGAGACATATCTTTAATGGAATTCTGCTTTTGATCAAGCTGTTAAAAATGGATATGAATATTATTTTCTCCTGTGAGGTAAGTATTCCCAGAGAATTAAAGAAAAAAACTGACTGACTTTGCTTAGTGTTGCTGTCACTACTGCTGTTCTGTCCAGGTGCTTTTGTTCATGTATTTTAAAGTTACAGTGTCTGTGACTTAGAGAACTTTGCACTGGAAGTTTTAACTGAGAAGTCCTAGAATTAATCCTTTTGCTTACAGGATTACTCAACTTTGTTCTGATGTTCCAGTAGATAAAAACAAGATGTATAAAGGATCTGTGTTGTTGCAGAGTTAGTGTAATGGGTGGCTTCTACGCATAATAGCTTTTGACCCAATGTCAGACTGTTTTTCAAAGCATCAAAGAAATAGAAGCTGCTAAGTCTAATTCTCAAGAGTGAATACTTACCCAGTGTAACTGCAGACAGAGGAAATGAGTGAGATCCTAGGGTGAAGAAAGAGTTTGTACCACAATTTTTTTTTTTTTTTTTAGGCAACCAGGCATGCCCCGTGCAGTCTAGGTAAAGGTGGGACTGCCGCTAGCCTGAATTACAGGTGTATATTAATAATGCTTTTGCCAAGTCCCATACACAGCTACTTCTGTACTGAGCCAGATCTCTGCTGTTTCATAAGTAAGAATTAGTAAAAACCAAACACATCTCCTGAATTTAGGATCGTAGGGAAATTCAGGTTGTAAGGAACATCAAGAGGTCATATTGTCTAGCCCCCAGCTCAGATTTTCCAGTAGTCTGGAAAATTCAGACTGAAAAGTCGAATGGGTAAAAATGACTGTTTATGTTCAGAAGCAATAAGGAAAATGGATTTATATCTTGCCATATGTGTTAGATGTACGTTATAATAATGCAGATGGGAACATAACATGCTACTAAAATTTGTCAAAGGGAAAATATTTTAATTCAGATGGGATTGTAAAAGAATGGTCTGGTTTTTCCTGAACAAAGGAAACAATAAATCTCTGATGTATTCATTTCTTGTGATCACAAATGAAGCCTCTACAGGTCACCTAACACAGTGACATGCTGCCAATATTTTCAAGAACGGGTTCCTTGCAAGAATGACCCACCCCCCCCTTCCCAGACATCTCTGGGGAATCTGTTTACTTACTTTCTCATGTAACCAAATTGCTTTCTCATAATAAAGGGAGAGGAAGTGAACAGTTGCTTATCCTGCTACATATTACTGAAACATTTCTTCTGAAGTATAAATATTTGTTCATGGGAAAACATAGTGACAATGTGAATAAAAATAAGCATCTTGTCAGGAAGCTTAGGGAGCCATCTCTCCCGCAGATAATCAAAAGAAATGTAAACCCAGTCCCCCTCCTCACCTCCCTGTCCTGTCCCGTCCCCCTCACCATCGTGTACCCCGCTGCCCAGCAATTGTGTACTACCAAACAGAACGTTTAATGAGCGCTTGGAATAACTACTTCAGTGTTTTGGCCAGTGATGGTCATCCGAAGAAGGGTTTAATACTGTCTGGAGGAAGAGAGTTCAGCATTGAAAGCCAGATAGGAGGGTCATTGAAGGAAAGAGATGTATACGTGGTTGTTTACTTTGGATTTCTGCTTATCTTAATGTGTTTTGAATTGATCCCTCAGAATGGGTAATTTGATAGCTTTAATAGTTACATTAGTAATTTAACGAGCCCTCTCCGGCACATCATCAAAGACAAACATGTACTTTGTGAACAAAAATACAATCATTTTATAGGCAATGCAGTTCCTGAAAGCCAGTGTATAATATTATATGTATGCAAGTTGTGATGCTATGAATTATTTAATATACAGTAAGAGTGATTTCAGCGTCATGGAGGTATGTATTAACACAAAATGGCACATCTGAGAACCCCAGTATCTCCCTTCACCCTCATTCCCAGTGTCAAGTTGCATTTCCCAGCCTGATTTTTTGTCTCTCAGTGGATTTCTGGGTAACTCACATAAATTATGTAATTAAGTTACAGACAGTTGTTGTTTTTGCAAAACATACTCTGTGAACACACTGTTTCCAGACCAGTTTCTGTTGCTTCTGTGACTGGGTCTAAATTCTTGAAGAGAACATATCTACAGGTCTATACAGAAAGCAGCTTATGTGTTGTAAAGTCACGTGCTTAAGTCAGAAAATGCTGCATCTGTGGAAGACGTCTTTATAGAGCTGTTATTTGCTCCTTAATATCCCAGTCACAGGCATATTATTTTCTTATGGGCTTCCTTGTCACTTCAGGAATTATGAGACGACTAGTAGTCAATTTAGCTGTATGGTTAAAGAAGCTGCTGCTTTCTGAGATTACTTTTTCCACAATACTCTCTCTCTAGAATACTCCACAGGTAGTAGAATAAAATAGGTACGCTATGTGTTACTGCATGCAATAATGCAGATTCCAGCAATTTAATTTAGCCGTCACTTCAGGTAGATAAAAACTGAGTTCTGGACTGTGCAAAACCAGCAGAGGGGCTTGTGTGCATGTGAAACAGTAACCTGCAGTAGAATTTAATGTAGAATGGGAAGTTTTAAATCTTAAAACTGTTTGAGCTAGTTCTTCCCAAGCTAGTGATAGCTTTTGACTAAAGAATATGAAAAGTGGGGGACTGCTGTGTGTCAGTGGTTGGGGTGGGAGGTGGGGGGAAGGGGCAGTGTTACTGCGTTTGTAGCTTTTAATCCTTAGAATTAAGTTTATGTTCTGTAACAGTGTTTATCACAGGCTGTTGAAATCCTATACTAAGCACATTTCTAATTTCTGTGCTTATGAGAATCATTCATCCTCCTTTATCAAAACACCTATGCAGAATCAGGAAACAACAAGGTACACAACAGAAGAAATCCCAGTTGTGATATAAAAGCAGTGACATCACCCCAGAGCAACCAGTTGGTAACTGGAATTACCTGTGTCTCTTACTTTTGGAAACAAGGGTTTAGCACTCCCAAGATGAGGATTTGCGGCAATAAAAACATACTTAGCATGGTAACAGTACCTGGGCTTTAGTTACTTGCTTGTTTTCACCACTTTATCAGTGATGAAATGTGCTTGTACCTGGGCTGATAAATGGGCAAATGTTCCAATAATTGTTCTGAGCAACAGATACAGTTTAAATCTGAGAGAGATGTGTATGTTGTGGCCCTCATGACTGCCTGCATGTTTCAGTTCGTAATTTACTGCTATCACTTAATACTTAAACTCTTTAAAAAATCCCTCTTTCAGATGCATGTTTTGCACTGTCATACATGCTTAGACATATATGTAGATTGTTGGTCAATAAATAAGGAGGAATATTTCTACAAATACTCCATGGTCTTCTGAGGGAAATTGTTGTGGGTCAGACTTTACTTGAGATGATGTAACTGGTTCCGTTAGAATTTCTCCAGGGATGAATTTGGTTCTTTTAATCCTCCTTTCTTTGTGTGTTAGCAACAGTGGTTCCTACTGGTAATTCTATAATTAAGGAACTGTCAACATTTCTCTTACAATAATACAGTATTTTAGCTGTGGTTTTGAATTTCAGCCAGAAACCTAGCATGAAAAATAAGTATTCTGATATTAATATAATGTTTTAAATTGGAGTGGTGGAAAAATGTTTATCTTGCGGTCAAAGAGGTAGTGTTTGACAAAATTTTGTAGACTGTCACTTCTGTAAATAATTCATACTTTCTCCTGCAAAAACATTTTGGAGATTAGCTGAGGGAGGCGTTCAGTTCACTTGCGGCTTCTAAAATGCTACGAAATGCACCCTGCTATAGCACTTTCACCAATAGATATGGGCACAAATAAGATTAATACCTCTGTAATTCTTCTCTTCCACCCTCAGTCAGAAAAAGGACCCTTGTCCTCACTTGGAAAAGACTGTAGAAGTTTCTTTAAAAATCGAAAGCTACTTGCCTTGCTACCTTATTTAAAAAGATACAAAAATGTTAGTAGAGTTCAAGATGCCTCAGCAATGTGACTTCCAAGCGACAAGTACATGAGAAATTTCAAGGCACTGGAGTACTTTTGGCTTTGTTAAAGCTCCTCGAGTGCTGGATTAAGTTCAAAACTAATGCTGATTGTTCTAGTTTGGTTTTAATTGTACAATGGTAAATTCTGCTACTGGCATCTTTAAATGCTGTAGTTATCTGTGTATGCATAACTGGAAAATGATGGCTTTTTCTTCATACTTTGCAAATCCTAGCTTGAATCCCTTAAGTTCTTTTACCTAGTCTGTATTTCAGACCTGTAACAAAGACAGTTTGACACCTCCTGGAAGTAGTATACTCCACACCCTCTGTTTTTAAAAAAAAAAAAAAAATCCCTGCAAATACATGTAAGAAAGTCATGCTTTCACAGGTGGTGGCTTTTAATCAATAGTGTTAAAGAAGAATAGAATCCTTTTATGGTAGCTGTTACTCGTAAAAGTAATTTGGAAAAGGCCCATTAGCCTGCGGACAAGCATGCAAGCTGTCTTCGTTCGCTGCTTCTGAGGCTTTTTCCTCAAGATGTAAAAGTGGATCACTTGTGTGCATTGCTCTGCAATTTCCACAGTTACTATTATCCTTCAGCTACACAGTTTTGGTAGAATTTATATAAAATGTGTCAAAGAGATAAAGACGTCCACCAGAACCAACCCCAGTAATCTTCTTTCTGCATATGATCTAAGGCCTTGACTCATTAGGGAAACAAAAGCTGTGGTAACTAGATTTGCGTAGACATATTGGAGTAAACCACTAAAATAGATGAGCAGTGTTTGGACAGTGTAAACCTTGTGTTGATATAATTCAGGCTAACCCATTGAATTTAAGTTTGTTTTGCAGAAGTACAGTCTTTGCATGGGAATCTGAGCTAGTGTAACTAAATCATGTCATTAAACTGGTGTAAGAGACACAAGGTTTTACATTCCTGGCAAAACTTTCTCTTTGAAAATAATGTATGTTTCAGAAGCAGAGGATGCACAGAATGGAACAGGAATTTCAGACTTTGAATTTGGATCTTGAATTGTTAAAGCCACAGTGTTGCTGCTGTGCAGAATCACACTATTCAAAAAAAAAAAAAGAATTGTACTGTAATCTTAGAAAAAAAAAATCTGTAATCCAAAGCAATGCATTCTTTGAACAGCCTAGTGAAAAATAGGAAAGTGGTAGGTGTTTCCTTCAGCACTGTTTTGTTTCAGCTACTTTGTTGTATGTCTTGCTGTTGTATTCATCTTCCTATGCATGTTGCTGCATGTTGCAACTAATTCTACAGATTTTTTCTTCTTGAATTATCACCTAAATTGAAGCCCGTAGGAATTAGTGGAACCTTTTCCCCATCAGTTTCAGAAGGATTTATATCAGACTATTAAACCACAACTAGGGGCTTTTACTTTAGTGTATAGGTACCTATAGGACAGAGGTGCAAGAGTAAATCATATTTAACAAGGCTGTTTCTCAAAGATTAAGGATGGTGAGATTAAGCTGCCCTTCATTCTACTGTGTAATCCATCTCTTTTGTTTTGGCACCCTGGAAAGAACAGAATATGGCTATTGGATGCTGTTGTACGTAAGCAGTGATTCGGAGACCTGTAATACTGGTCTTTGACTACTATGGAAAGGAGGGAAAATCCACTTTCATTCTCTTTCCCTCACCAGCTGTAACCTACACCTTCCAGTTCCTGTAAAGAGAGATCTTTGTTCAAGACTATCTGCGTGGTCTCTTTGTAGCACTATTATAAACAACTGGGATCAGCAATTGCATGTAGATGCAGAGATTTCTATGTAGAAAACCTGTAGAACTTATGTAGTCTTTAAGCAATATTTCAGCTTTTCAGATTTGGTCTGCATTTTGTGTCCTTCTGCATATAAAGCTACTAGGCTTTTAATATGTTAGGTGACTTTTACAGGCCTCAAAAGGCAGGCAAAGCATTTATAATGCTTTAAAGAGAGCAGATCCATTTATGTATGGCTTTTAAAGCTCAATAGATCAGATCAAGAGTTAGAAGCAAAGACAGTGTTTGCCATTGAGAACTTCTTATTGTAGTTCCCTGACGTCACTTTCTCTTTAAAACTCAGTACTCAGAAGTGCATTTTGTCTGATCTATGTAGAGGAGGGACTGAGACCAGCAGCCAGCCAGAAGGTCAGACAGACAGAAAATCTTCCCCAGTTGACTGTTTGCAGTGACTCTCATTTCATTCCCCAAAGCAGTTCTTTCCATTCTATTAACATCTGACTGGATGGTGAAAAGATTATGAAAAACTTCTAATAGTTATGCAGATACCAGCACTACAGGTGAGATAAATGGATAACATAGTACAGACATGAAATCACTTCAAGGTGAGGATTCGCTCCTGGGAGTAGGATTTCACGTATATGTGAATGTTTTCCTGTGAAGTGGCAATTAAGAGTTATCTGGGATGAAAATGTGTTTCTGGTATGTACCAGTCTGTGAACAAAGGCAGTAGTTATGGGCAAAATTGTCAATTTTTGAGAATAATTCTTCATGTATTAGTTTTAATTTTACTGCTGCTTTAGCATTTATTTTGGTTAGTGAGTGTTGTAACACTCCAAAGGGTTGTTGCAGAAGGCAAACCATTGATTTTAAAGATGAGCCTCCTCTATCTTGGAAAACCCCTTAAATACTGGAAGTAGTTGATAAAACTAGCATGCTCTGAATAGTTGGGAAAGTCTTATGACACTTTGTTGCAATCATGTCTAGTTTCCGTCCCTTGCAAAACAGCAAAATGACAAATATTCAAGAAGAAATCCTCCTACTAGTCAGTTGTTCCCATTTAGCTTATGTTTGGAACTAGTATATAAGCTGATTAAATCTTTCTTACCCATGTTGTAATTCTGAGGATCTAGAAGCAGGGAATATATCCAATGCAAGCTGTTGCAAACCTTTTACGTTTAAAAATAATCAAAAAAAAAAAGTACATTTAATACAGAACTGAGCTGTGTAACAAGTTCTTAATACTGCCTTGTCCTCTCTGGGTTGTGAATTCAGCAAGCCGTAACTCTCCCACTTCTTCCCTTGGGAGACTATTACATAACCATTCAGCTGTTCGTCTTGTTGGCTTTCTTATTAAGCTGAAATTTTATTTTGCTTAATTGTATTCTGGTAGACCTAGCTTTGCAAAATGGGAGTATTCAAATGAATCCGCCCTCTTTTAAGCCCAGGCTATGCAGCCTGTACAGAAGAGGAGTGCAGTAGCAAAGGTAGCAATAGAGTTTTGCAAGGTTACATGAGAGAGACACTGACAGCGGAACCGAGACATACCTGAGTCGACAGAGTGCCCTGCCAGCAATGACGACTAACCGCGGTCTGGGCTGCATTAGGAAGAGCGTAGCAAAGAGGTCAATGGAAATGATTATTCCCCTCTACTCAGGCACTTGTGAGGCTGCGCCTGAAGTACTGTTGAGATTGGAGTTTCACAGAACTGAAGAGAGAATGAGAAACTGAAGAGAGTGCAATGAAGGGCAGCCAATAAGGTTAGGGACCTGAAAGACAAGATGTACGCAGAGAAGCTGAGGGACCTATGCTCATCTGGAAGTGGAGAAAAGAAGGCTAAGAGGGCATCTACTTAGTATCTTTAGATACCTAACAAAGAGCTATTGGGAAAACTAGACTCTTCTCAGAGCTGCACAACAAAAGGACTGCGTAAAATGAATGGATATATTAAGCATTTTATATCCCTCCACTAGTGAAAAAGAATGTGGAAGTACAATTCACACAGCAAACAAGTGGTGCTATATCTCATTCATAAAATGCGTCAATAAGATCTGATGCATTGGAGGCTGTTAAAGGGATGATGGTCTTGCGCTGTATTTAGCGTTCCATGAATAACGGAAAACAAAAAAAATGCATGGTGGTCTGTGTTAGGGTGTATGTAATGCGTACAGTGGAGATACCATTGTATACCTTACGTCTCTGTCTCTGAGAACTAAGACACAACTGTGTGGGATATTATGAAAAGAGATGCAGCTGACCTATTCAGTTTGTTTTGTATCACAGTTGGCTGAGAACAGATGTTGACATCACTAAGTAGAAGCACCTTATCTCAAACTCTAAACTCTGTCCTTACTACACCAAAAAAAATCACATTGCTAAAGGACAGCATACAATATATAATATTTTTGAAAAGAAAGCCAGTTGTGAACGCATATACATTTGGCATGGGAATAGCACAGTTCTGAATGCATACCCATTAATACAAAAATTATATTGACAGGAAATGACTTGAATTTTATTTCAATGTGTATAAAATATGCGTTTACATGGTTTTTTCAAACCCGTTTATTCTCTTCATGAATTTTTTATGGATAAAATCTAATGGAGTATATACCAATCCATTACAGAAGTAGTTAGAAGTGATTTTGATCTACCCACATAATTAAAGCCTCGACGCCTAATTGTGGGGAAAATGTAGACTTCAATGATGGGAGCTGGGTAATTCTGGTATTTTAATTCACATGCTGCCAGTTGGCTAAGACTGCATGTCTCACATTAAATGAGAGGATGGTGAAGTCCATAACTGATGTACCATGACTGCTTATTTTGGTTATACATTATTCATTCATGTTCTTTTGTATTGTTGAAAGCAGGTTTCATAGACTGTAGAGAGCACCTTCTGTCCCTGTGAGACTGCCAGATACAACATAGAGCCCTTACCTACACAGAATAATTTAACCTACTTTGCTTTACTGAATTCCTTGTGGATTTAAACATTAACAGCCTTTTAATCTCAACATGCTCTTAAAAGCTCTTCTAATATGAAGGGCCCCTGCATTCAGGGGTAAGGCAGGGAGAACTCCAGTTTGTCCTACACTGTGGAGTTTCATTCTTGCACTGTCCTGGGCTGCCTCCGCAATGGCAGATCTGCCTTCTCTCAGTGCACTTTCATACCCAGCCCTACAGCTGTCCATGCTGACTGCTTGTCAGTGTGTAACTTGTCTTAGGAAATTGTAGTTGTACTGGGGTGTTACTACAAAAACCAGAGGGGAAATTGTTTCAGTTGTCCTGAATTAAAAGCTTGAGTCCTCAGAGGGAGCAAGTGGCCACATGACTAGATTTTGTTTTTTAACTTTTTGAAGCAGACATCTGTTATAGACCCTCCCTAGACCTGGGGAAGAACCCCTTGCTTCCACATGGCATCAAGTCTTGATGGGCCTGGGATGGAGACTTTCTCAGAAGGCTTGTACATGGTAATATAAAAACTAACCCCCAGACTTAGCGTGCTTGAACTATCACACTTCTGCAGATACAGCAGACTTAGATTATGATGAAGTGGTAAGAAGCAATGGGCTATTCCATTTCCTTCTCTTTCTGAACAGTTTTCACAAAGAAGCTGAAGTAAATGCTTGTAATCCCCTCTTCCAGCACCTTCTGTTATTCTTGACTGGTATTTTTTCAAGGTACCTACTCCTGAGCCTTCCTCTGGTCTTTCAGAAGCACAGAAGGTGACAGGGCCTGGGGACATTGAGCTTCAGCAGTTCTGTGATGCTGGAAAGCTCCCTAAGGAGTTCAGCTAACAGGGTGTGTTGGAGGAGCCTCTGTAGTTTAACTAACTTTCCAGACCCAGGAGCAGAAAGGTTATCTGTAACTTCAGTTATGGTTTATACACAGCTAATGTTCTTTCATGATGCTTTTTGATCATCTGAGAAATATATTCTAAAAAGCAAAAAGTTAATTTAGCCCCAGAGTAACAAATAAAATGTTGGAGCATATGGGAATAAACTCTTACGTTTGCACTTCCAAATACATTTTGTAATTTAGTAAAACTACAATAATTCTAAGCAGAATTTTCTATGGGTATGAATGCAGGTTTTTTATTCTTATTTTATTTTTTTTTCCAGTTATTCTCTGAGTTGTGTGATGGTGTTAACAGCACATAAAGGGAAATGCAACGATGGGGCACACTTGGCAGCCCATAATTGTGTTTTGGAAAGCTGTGCAGACCTGGCAAAACCAGACTCTGCAGTTAAATGCTAGCCATGGTCCAATGCCATGTCCTTTGGGATTGCTTGTAAAAATGGAACTTAATTACCTTCTCCCTCTCCCTCTTGCTGTTATACACCCTTGAAAACAGACTACCAAAGAAAACAAAAATCCAAGCTGTCTACCTGGAATAGTTAAACATCTAATTGAGTAAAGCTTTAACACTCATATTTTTAATGCTTATGCTAACTCAGGGGAATGCTTATGGTTTATTATTGTCCTTTCTTGTATCAAAGCCTAGAAACTGTCGGTTGCTCTACATCCTATTAGAGGTGCATTCCAGCCACTTGTGAAGGTATGTTGCTCAGACAAGTTTGTGGTCAAAACTCCACTGTCTGTTTAAATGTTTGGCAAAATGTGAATGCTGTTCAATAGGATTATGTGACATAGGACAGAGAGCTTCTAGCTGTCCTGGGTTTTTATTTTATACTTCGCTGGAAAAGCTGCGCTCTGAATTATATAGGAAGTTATACATTTGTGATGGGAAAGCACTGAATGGTAGAAGTTGCTGTAGGTAGTCGTTAAAATGGAAACTACGTAGTAGCATGCAGCTGTTTCCAAAGCTGCAGAAGCCTTCAGGCTTTGGGTACACATTGATGGGACAGAAAAAAAAGAGGGAAACTTCAAAGCTTTTCTTTTTGCCCATCAAAAGCAAAGCCCTATTTCTCTTTTTCCCTTTTTAAACACCTGACTAATCTCTGTCATTGCTGTATTCTGTTAGATTTGCTGTTGCGCACTACAAATAACACTTTCTCCCTTCTTCTTGCCCTCTTCCTTTATGCGTGTAGGACAGCTCTGCGAGAAGCTTGCGAGCAGAGCTGAAGTTAATTTTATTGCAGTCTGAAGACTTACCAGAGCAAGTCTGGTTGCTTTGTAGCAGTTTTCTCCCACGTGATGCTAACTCACCTGTTAGAACCATAACAAGATTCGCTCTGTTTGCAGTGGTAGTCTACATGTGTTTAGTAGAGACATGGGTTCTAGCTCTGTGATGTCTACAGAAAATGAATATTTGGACTGTAAAACAAAGGTGCAAATAAGAAATTAAGATTTGCCGTACTGAAACAGTCCAGTAAAATTAATACCCTCTGTATCACCCTGCCATTTTTTATCACCCTGCTTTGCCCAGCTCTTAAATTAAGTGGGATGAAGATGAGCCTTATCATTTCCCAAAAAGTTGCATGTCCTAGAAACAAGTGAATACACAGGGGTTTTTATTCTTGCATAGAATGAAAGTTTTTAACCCTCATTTGTAGAGAAAAAGTTGTTCATGCAGAGCTTGAAACTTAAAAAATGGAAGGTAATTACACTATTAATTTTTAATCTGTAGATTGTAAGATTTAACTCTTTTGTTGTTGTCGTTGACGACTATATTATCAATTTGATACTTCTTTGCTTGCAAGCAGATGTCTGAGTGAGAGTTGTTTTAATTTCTGATGCACTCATCCCTGTCCATCCAAATTCTGTGCAAAGTTGGGAAAGTAATGCTTAATATTTGCAACGACTCACGTTGTCCTTATGCACCTAATAGCCTCCTGTGAAGTTGCAAACTGTAATTTTTCCTGACGCAGTTGTACTCAACTGAAAATTGACTGCAGTCTGACCCAGTTAATGTGAGTTTGGCTTCTGGGTGTTTGAAAAACGTAGTTGACTGTAACCAAAATGCAGTTGGATGCTGTTATCTGTTATTGGTACTGGTCACTGTTATTGGAAGAGATGTTCTTTAAACAACTTCATAACATGTTTTCCAAAAAATGACTGTATTATTGCTAGAAGACTGTGCAATGTAAGAGTCCAGCCTGCTGTAAGAGAACGTTTTCTTTCCGACAGTCATCACAGCTGGGGCAAAAGAGTTCCCTTAGCCGCAGCAGTTCCCATAAACTGCACTGAAGGGTTGATTGCATTTTATTGGTGTCAAATGCTAAAGAGAAGAGCCCAAGAGCAGCGTTTCTAGCAGGGAGCCTGCTCTGGAGTTGTAAGCAACTTTCCCAGGTGCAGGGCTTGGGCCATTTTCACGGGCTAGAGAACTCCCAGGCTAGATTGTCAACATAGAGAAGGGGATTTTGTGGTTTAGCTTTGCGTCTGGTATACACGAAGGATTCAAAAGTTAGTTAAAGAGGTGAGAAGTAATTTCAAAACACAGCACCTGTATTAAGAAGTTGTGCACCGGGTTTAGGGGATTATCCGGCAAGGCCTTGAAGACCCCTGCGTAGTTTGCAGGTCCGCAGCGTTTACGGGCCGTGTGTGCGGGTTCCTCGCTGCCAGCCCGGGGTGCCGTGCCCGGCCTTCCCGCGAGGGAGGGGAGGCAGGCAG